>JAPFFP010043133.1:0-13490 GCA_026153255.1 Solanum medicagineum | reverse complement strand
GCTCACTTTGAATTAGCTTTCTAACAAATCAAGTTTCACCTAATTTCAAGTTCGGATCAAAAAGTTATGTCCGTTTTCATAGGACTCGTCTATGTAGGGGTCTATGCGAATTTTTAGATTCTGTGTCATAAATGGCTCTTACGTAATTTTTGATTATTCTAAGGGTCTTTTATGACCTTTTCACATACTCTAGACCCCTAAATCAGCTGATACTCTTTCTTTCCTATTTATCCTCATTAAAAAATACTCCCTCGTTTAGATGGTTGTTACCAGATGTATTGTATTTTATTGTTAGTTTAAGCACAATATTTTTTTTGATTTTTACTTAAGTTCCATTTATTGTATCATTTAATTCCATTATTAGTTAATGATAAACAGAGCCATTTTTTATAACAATCAATTTAGTGTGTTGCGTCGTTACTTTAATATCTTTTTCTCATTTTTTACTTTATTTATTTATTTAATAATAATACTTTATGATATACCCTATCTTTTCATAGAATCCACCACATACCTTTCAATTTCCTATAGATTTACCATTCAAATTATGGATGTATGACATTATGTAACTATGAAGAACAATACAAAGTATCTAAGCATTGTAGACATTGAAACATTATAGTACGATACAATACAATACGGTATAACACAATATAATACACTATGAAATAGTACATAACAACCATCCAAACAAAGTGCTCATGCTCTAGAATTCAATTCCTGAAATTCTCTCCAAGTCTCATTTCAAGATTCAAGCTAGGATTCAATTGGGCTTCAACTTCAAGCTAAATTCTTCTCAAATTTATCTTCCTAAGTAAGGCATGTGGGTTTGATGCTTGGTCCCTTTCAACCAATTAGAAGAACCAACTCTTTTTACACCTGATTTATGAAATATTACTTACTTTAAATATGGGTTTTAAGAATTATGATTTAATAAATTCAATTGAAGTATCAGCTATACTTATTTGTTGATTTGAGCCCTAATATGTTGAATCACTTGAGTATTATGAAGATCTGAATGTGCATTGTGCCTTTAAAGTTTGAGTTAATTATGGGTAATCTATATTGGGATTTGAATGTTGATTTTACTTATGTATTCACTTGGATTTCATATTGAATTTTTTATATAAGATTGAATCTATATTACCCATGCTATTCTCACATCATTCATGAGCATTGGATTTTTTGAAAATTATGAAGTAAGTTCAACCCAATTATGTTTATGTATATGATTTTGATAAGATTATGGTTATGATAAAAATGTGATCACAAAAATGTATATGATATGGCTCTTTGAGCATTTGGGTGCTTCCACCATCTCATATATGTGAATGAGCTATTCCTTATGCATGAGTATCATTATTAAGAACTATGATTTGTCTTTTGAGCCCAAATACGAATGATTATGAAATGTGTTTGGCTTTTGAACCTAAATGCACATTGAAATGATTCGACATGACTATTGCCTAATTTAAAAGCATGTTTATGTATAAGTATTCTCGTGGGATGTTTTGACTTAGCACCAATGGATTTGGGGCGTCAGGGCTATCCCCAAGGGCCTTTTGCCTTTCCTTGAACTATGTGCCAGTATAGGTATTGAGATTTGAGCCTCGTCGCATTAGTTGAGGCATGACCCACTAGAAATATCTGAGGCTCATCCTGTCAGTTGAGGCATGACCTACTAGAAATGATATGGAAATCCTATCCGAAATGAGAGGCCTCTATGGAAGGTTACTTCTCTAAAATGGGAGGCCCGTAAGGAGAAGGATGGTTTACCTTTAGCAAGTAGACCACCTCTTTTCTTGTGAGGGGATAACATTGGGATTCCAAGTAATAGCTTTCTTGGTCTTATATGTTGATTGATGTCACATCCCTACCATATATGAGCATTATTGCATTTTATGAATCATTGATTTTCATGTCTTATTGTTATATACTTTTCTTTAGATATATACTTCTCTTTATATTATGTGCTCTTGTCATCTAACATTGAATGCAAGTTTTATAAGTCATATGCATTACATGCACGCATACTTAGTACATTCAAAGATACTAACATATACTTTTTGCTTACATGATCTAACCATGTAGCGACCAGAGAGTACCTTCATCCACCGTTGGACGACTAGATTTGATTTGAGATACTTGTTGTGGTGAGTCCTATCTTCCAAGGACAAGCCACCATTCCTCTACCTCATGTTGATTTTGCTTATGTTATCTTTACTTTGAGGGTGAGCCCGGGAGATGTCTTGGCCCCCGTCCCATCTTATGACTAAAGGCATTGTTGGACATCTTGTAGACTCCTGTACGGATATGTGCTATGTATTGTATTTGGAGTTTATGACTATGGTTATCTGTTAGATATAGCTATTATGGATTGATTATGACAATTATGATGTTTATGTATGTTTTGATGTGGAAATGTGGAAGATCCTAAGTCCCATATTGCCCCCATAGAGCGAGTTGTACTTACCTGCCCCTTAGTTCTTATGTGCTATATGATATGTGAATCCATGTTAATCCCTTATCCCTATGACATCCCCATAGCGTAAGTCCTACTTTTCCATCACTTAGAACATGTGTTTACTATTTGTATATATGCTATCAAACTGATAATGTGAATATCGATACTTGAGGCTTGTTTTGGGACTCTCGGGTTCCCTTTCTCCATGGCATTCCTAGACCCTAGATCCGAGTCACGACAGACATATGACCTGAAGAAGTGAACGATTCCTAAAACACTATCATAGCCTCCCACTCATAGGTATGGTGCATTTCACACCCATAAATATGAATCTAATCGATGCGAAAGATTGGACTCTAAGGATCACTTATATACCTAGTGCTCTGATACCAATCTCGTCATGACTCGACCTTAGGGCCTAGGAGTGACATGGCGAATGGGAACTCGAGAGTCCCCAAGTAAGCCTCATAGAATCCACATACACATCATTGGTTTGAAAGTACATAAGTTAGCAATAAATATATAGTTCTAAGGGACAGGAAAGTCTGACTCATGTTATGGAGATGTCATAGGGATAGGGATTCATATAGAACATAGCACATAAGATCTAAGAGGTGGGTAAGTATGACTCATACTATGGTGATAGAAGGGACTTAGGACTTCCCACATTTTCATAACTCATCATGAACATAACATCATATCATCAACATTGAGAAATAGCCAAAATCATAGTCTTCATAGCAAGTAGCATAACATAACACAAGCCTGTACAAAGAGTTTATATGATGTCCAACAATACCTCTAAGTCATACAATAGGATGGGGTCCAAGACATGTCTCGGGCTCACCCTCAAAGTAAAGACATAAAAGAAAATAGCATAATAGGTAGATAGAAGGTGGTTTGTCCTTGAATGATAGGACTCACCACAAGCAACTTGCACAATCCAAGCTATCCTTCAAGAGGTGGATAAAAATAGTCCTCCGGTCCCTACATGGTTAGATCATGTAGTCAAAGAGTATGTGTTAGTACGTTTGAACGTACTAAGTATGCGAGCATGCAATGCATATGAACACATTAAAACTGCATTCAATGTCAGATGATAAGAGCGCATATGTAGAATGAATGGATAGGAAAGAAGGTAATATTAATATGCCATTAAATCCATGATGCAAGACAGTTATAATACTTTAAACATAATGGGGATGGGGCTTCAACTGACATAAGACCAAGTGAGCTATAACTCGAAACTCTGTTGTCTTTCCTACAATGGATAAAGAGGTGACCTATATGCCAAAGGTAGATCCTTAATATACATCCCTTAAAAGGGACATAAACATGAACCTATGTTTGGCACATAGTTATGGGACTTAAAGAATTATGTAAGGTAACTTGGGGATATCCCCCCTTGCACAAGCCCACTCAGTGTTAATTTATTATCCCACGAGAATACATATACATATATGTGCTTAAAAGCAGGCATAAGTCTTTCAAATTATTTTCATGCATACTTAGGCTTCAAACCCGAACATACTTCATAATCACGCATACTTTGTCTAAAAAGACAAATAATATTTCATGTCATACTTTCATGCATAACAATAGCTCCTTCATACTCTATATGTTGGTGTAAACACCCGTAATTTCTCAAAGATCCATATCATAGACATTATGTGATTTACATGTCATATCATCTCCATAGGCAACTCCAACTCACATGCAACCTTACCAATCCTCCTCAAAACTCTATAAGGACCCAAAAACCTTGGGCTTAATTTTCCCTTTTTGCCAAACTGGACCACACCCTTCATGGGTAAGACCTTCCAAAAGTTCCAATCACCAACCTTAAACTCAAGATGTCTTATCCTCACATCAGAGTACGACTTTTGTCTACTTTGGGCTGTTTTCAACCTCTGCCTAATCAACATCACCTTCTCCAAGGCTTCCATGACCGAATCCAGACCTAGCAAGGCCATTTCCCCCAATTAATACCACCCCACCGGGGATCTACAATGCCTACCATAAAGAACCTGAAAGCGAGCCATACCAACACTTAAGTGCTAGTTATTGTTGTAAGCAAACTCAATGAGTGGAAGATGTTCATCCCAACTACTCTTAAACTCCAAAAGACAAGCTCTAAACATATCCTCAAGAGTTTGGATAGTCCTATCAGCTTGACCATTCATTTAAGGATGAAAGGTTGTACTAACTTAACCTTTGTACCAAGACCTCTGTGGAAAGACCTCCCAAAGTGAGAGGTTAATGGAGAACCATGATCTGAAATGATAGATACAGGTACCCCGTGCAATCTAACCAATTCATGTATATACAACTTGGCATAATCTTCGGCACCATAAGTAGTTAGCCGACTTTGTCATTCTATCCACAATAACCCAAATAGAGTCAAAATGCTTCCTAGTCTTATGCAACCCAACCACAAAATCCATGCTGATCTCTTCCCACTTCAAAGTAGGAATTTCTATGTCTTGGGATAGGCCACCCTGCCTTTGATGTTCGGCTTTCAGTTGTTGGCAATTGTGACATCCAGATATGAACTTAGCAAGGTCTCTCTTAATACTTCCCCACCAATACACTTCCCTCAAGAATCTATACATCTTTGTAGAACTAGGGTGAATGGAATATGATGAATTATGGGCCTCCTTCAAGATCAATTCTTTCAAATCATTCACTTTTTGCACACACAATCTACCTTGGTACCTAAGGGCCCCATCTCCCCCTTGGGAGAAACTTCCACCAAGGCCTTTAGCTCTAGCAAGGCGGGGTCAAGATCTTATTTTGCCTTTGCCTCCTCAATCAAAAAAGATTTAGAACCATCGACAACCACTACACCATCATTCTCAACTTCATGAAACCTAACCCCCAATCTAGCAAACTGGTGAACCTCTCTAGACATCTCTTTGCCAACATTATCAACATGAGCTAGACTACCCATAGACACCCTACTTAGAGCATCGGCCGCATCATTAGCTTTGCCGGAGTGATAATGCACACTCATATCATAGTCTTTATGGAGCTCTAACCACCTTCATTGTCTCAAGTTATGATCTTTTTCGGTGAACACATATTGGAGACTCTTGTGGTCAGTAAACACATAGCCATGAAGCCACACAAGCAGTGACGCCAAATTTCCAAAGAAAATATCACAACGCCAAATTTTCAAAGCAAATACCACGGACGCTAATTTAAGATTATCGGTGGGATAATTCTTCTCATGGACCTTAAGTTTTCTAGAGGCATATGCTATCACCTACCACTTTGCACCAAAACACACCCCAAAACAAATTCTCGAGGCACTACAATATACAACAAATCCTTCCAACCCTTTTGGTAGAGCCATGATAGGAGCAGAGACAAGCATATCTTTCAAGGTTTGAAAACTTTTTTCACATTCATCGATCCACACGAATTTTGTCTTCTTTTGGGTCATCTTAATCATAGGAGAAGCAATAGAGGAGAAACTATTTACAAACCTCCTGTAATAACCCACTAAACCTAAGAAACTTCTAATGTCCGATGGAGTCAATGGTCTAGGCCAATTTCTAATTACCCCTATCTTCATAGGGTTCACCTTAATACCATCACCCCACACCACATATCCCAAAACTTCAATCTCTTTCAACCAAAACTCATATTATCATATTTAGCATACAACCTCTTCTCCCTCAAGATTTGCAACACCACCCTCAAGTGATCCATATGATCCTCCTCACTATGGGAATAAATTAAGATATCATCAATGAAAACCACCACAAAAAGTCAAGTTAGGGTTTAAAGACCCTATTCATGAGATCCATAAATATTATCGGTGCATTAGTCAACCCATAGGACGTAAGCACAAACTCGAAGTGCCCATACCTAGTTCGAAAAGTTGTCTTGGGAATGTCACACTCCCTCACTTGCACTTAGCGCTACCCGGAATGAAGATCAATCTTAGAAAAGTAACTAGCCCCTTGAAGTTGATAAAAAAGGTCATCAATCCTTGGTAGAGGGTACTTTTTATGGTGACTCTACTAAGTTGCTGACAATCAATGCACATTCTAAGAGAACCATCCTTTTTCTTCAGAAATAACAGCGGTCCACCCCAAAGTGACTTACCAGGACTTATAAAACCCTTCTCCAACAAATCCCTTGATTGATCCTTCAACTCCTTCAACTCCGTATGGGCTATATGGTAAGGGGGAATAGAAATGGGTTGAGTATTGGGAAGGAGGTATATACCAAAGTCTATTTCATTTTCGGGTGGAACACTAGAAAGCTCATCGGGAAAGACATCAAGAAACTCATTAACCACCAGAATCGACTGAATAGGAAGGACTTTGGACGCAACATCCCTAACCCTCATAAGATGATAGAAACAAGTCTCAGAAATGAACTCTTGGGCTTCAAGACAAGAAATGAACCTACCCTTACCACCATATCATGACTTTCCCACTTAATGACGAGCTCATTAGGGAATTGGAATTTAACCCTACGGGTCAACAGAAGCATAATATGCATGCAACCATTCTATCCCAAGAATGACATTACAAGGCAAGATTTTATACAAAATGAACACGAGACAATTTCTACAAACTCTTTTAGCAATAATGGACTCACTAACGGGGGTAGACACTTCATAAGGTTCAGACAGTAATTCAGGACTAAGATGAATTTTTTTGGCAACAAAAGGAGTAATAAAAGAAATAGTGGCACTCGGGTCTATCAATGCATACACATCAAAATCAAAAACCTTTAACATACTGGTAACAACATTGGGCACCTTATCAACTCCTTGTCTCCCTTGAAGAGCATAGAATCTATTTTACCTTAGTGCACCACCTTGTTGGCCTCCTATTTCCCTTTGACCCTCATTTGCACCTTCGCCTTATGGACGACCATCTCTACCTTTGCTTTGAGCATGAACACAATCTATAACTTTGTGACCCATCTCACCACAACCAAAGCAAGCATTATAATTCCTCAAACATGGACCACTATGATTCTTTTCATTCCTTGGACATCTAGGCTTTGCCATCTTAGAATTTTTTATTAGGCACCCTATCATTGGCAAATCTCTTGTTGGAAGCATTGGATGACCCTTGGCCTTGGAACTTGTGGACTCGACAAAATCGGCTACCTTTAGAACCTTGGAACCCACCTTCTAATCGAGCCCTCTTGGACTCACCAATCCTTCTCTTTCTAAGATTTTCCCCGTCTAGTTGCTTGGCATATGTCATGAGCCGAAAAAAATCCATGTCACCTACTAGCATGGCAGTATGACACTTCTTATAAACCAAGTCAGATACACTTTACACAAATTTTTTCATCATTGACCTAGGCTCGGCAACAAGTTATGAAGGATACTTGGTGAGTTAGTTGAACTTGAGGGGATACTCCCTCACACTCATGGAACCTTGTTTAAGATTCATAAATTCTATCAACTTCACCTCCCTTAGCTCAATAGGGAAGAGCCGATTGAGAAATAGGTCTTTGAATTCTTCCCAAGGGATAGCATCATCATTCCCCTTCTCCATCTTCCATTGAGTGAACCAAATTTCAGCCTCCCCTATGCGTTGGTAGGCCGCCAACTCGCTTTTTCCTCCGAAGTAACCCCTATAACGACTACACCTTATATACCTCATCGATGAATTCTTGGGGATCCTCATCCACCTTGGACCCCTAGAACTTCGCTGGATTAATCCAAGTAAAATCCCTCGCCCTTGAGGCCGGAGTAGGAGCATGAGGGGCTTAGGCCCCTTAGTTGATTTGATTGGTCACAACATGAGCCAACATTTCTATAGCATCTTGAAATTCTTCTTGGCCTACCCCTCCTTCTAGAGAAGCTTGAGGAGTCGGAGGAGCTAGTTGCTCCTCAGGTGTATGCGCTCTTCTTCCTCTTAGAATTTGCAAGATCAGGAATATCAAAGAACATTAGTTAGGGGAAAAGCCTTACCTTAACTTTTATAGCATGACATAGATCATGAAGAAGGGAAATATTTCCTTAAACGCCTCACAGCCTCTTACTCATAGTTGTGACACATTTCACAACCATGAATAAGACTCTAATCAATGCGGTGTGTTGGATCCCAAGGACCATTAACAACCTAGTGCTATGATACCAAGTTTGTCACGATCCAACCCTAGGGCCTAGACATGACACGATGAATGGGAACCCAAAGGGACCCAAATAAGCCTCTTAGCATATCAATCACATATCCTTGGTCGCGGAAGCAAAGTAAACAACAACAACAGATAATATAAAAGGGAAGGCGGGACTAAGGGAAGTCATTGATATGATAAAAGCATAAAGAGTCAAGCTTATAGCATAAATACATCATAATATTCCAACAACACCTCTAAAATTAGAACGGAGTGCGGGCTAAGAAACTTTCCGGGCTCACTCTCATGATGTCAAATGTTCAACATAAAGAAGCCTTAGAGATAAAAAGAGAAAGTAAATAGTGTCTTTGAACTTGAGGACTCACCAAGCTTATTTTTTAATATTCTCACTAGCCACGTGGTGGATATTCAAGAGGAGCTCCAGTCCCTACATGGTGATATCTTGTAGGCATAAAGTATGCATTAGTATGCTTTAATGTACTAAGTATATAGGATGCAATGCGACAAGACATAAGCCAATATAGACAAAATGCATAGTAATAGGCAACAGATAAGCATAAATACGGCATGCATAATAGATGCTTGAAGTAAAACGTGCTTGTAGATCACTTAACTTGCATAGAACATAATACATGTGTGGGAAGAGACCTCAACGAACATAGAATAAGACAAAGCGAGCTACAACTTGGAATCCTGATGATTACCCCTAATCCATAAAAAGGTGGTCTATTTTCCAAGGTAAACCATACTTTACCTTACGGGAGCCTGTCCTATTTCAGAGAAGTAACCCCCCTTACGGGAACCTGTCCCATTTTGTGGTGGATTTCATGATAAAGTGCACTAAATGGATCAACTAGTATAGCAAGGGTATAACATAATCCTATGTTGGCACATAGTTTGAGGAAAGGAGTATGGACCCTTGAAGGATAGTCCACGCCGACATCCAATCCATCGGTGCTAAGTCTATTCACACAGAATACTTGAAATAGTCATATCTTTAGTAACTTATAATGAACATATTATCATAACATGAGTAGTTCTTAAACATACTTGACCTCTAATGGTGAGCCTAACTTGAAATATGAGAATAGATCATAATCATACATGAACGCTTGCTTTAAATAAATGGCTCACAAGAGGTAAAATCTTGAAAATAGGGCTTAGCTTCATACTTGTATAATCATAGATAATTTCATGAATTCATAACATAATTGATAGCCCATATTCATTATGAAGTCACTTGACTTATAAAACATGTAAATAACTTGAGGATTCTTGAGTTGACGTTTTATCAAACACTTGGTGGGTGTTTAATGATCGTTCAAAATCATGCAATTCAAGAGTGAAATCATGTGAGGAAACTCAATACAAATCAATCCACCAACATATTGCAAAGCCCTCATGTAAGATACCTTGAAATCCATCATCATGTCTCATAATAGATCATAGTTTCATAGATCAAAACATACATATTCTCAATAGACAAAACCAACTCATAGTATAAGCTTGAGGTAGATAGACATGCATATTTAATCAACATCTCATAAAACCCCGACATATTTCATGCTTATAATCCATAATAAAAAATACCCATAGATAATACAACTTCAAAATATGCAATTTTCATAAAATAGGAAGATTGAGCTCCATGGGTAAAAGGACCCAATAGCTGAAACCCACATACCTAAATATGGAGATTTCTTGATGTATATTTGAAGGAAATTTAAAGCATGAATGAAGTTCTTGAGATTCGAAATCAATCTTGAGACACTTGAATCTTGATAAAATGGTTGAGGTTTTAGAGAAGGTTTTTGAGTGATATAGAGTTGAAAAATGGCTAAATGTAGGATATTTCATGCGCAAATAGGCATAGGGATATGACCACAATGCATTAGGTTGAAACAAGAAAATTAAGTAAGCACTAACACTGATCAGTGATGGGTCTACGTCACGGAACCATAGTATACCCTTATTGTCTCGAAAAATTATGCGAAACTCACTTTTCGCTATGGGTCTTCTAAAATTTGGGTTATAACCATCTTCCTCTCAAATATTTCCCCTTGATCAAGAATATGAAGTCAGATTTTTGATATCCCTCACGAATTTTGAGATATACGAAAATTAAGATTATAGGCATTTCTAAAGCACATTTTTTGGGCGTTTTGGGGGCATTTCCAATCTATTTAACATTTTAAGCAATGAATCCTCTATGATTTGATGATCAGGTATACTCCTCAAACACTTCACAAAGGTTTCCCATGCAGTATTTATGGACTCTTATAGTATCTACTGGAAGTTGTTGATTCTGTCCTTGAGCTTTAACTTCTTCGACCTTGGAAAATATCTCTCTAAAAATGCTTGTTGTATGTCTACCCATATTAAAATGAAGTTGCGCAGGAGATTTGATAACCATGTTGTTGCCTCACCTGTAAGAGACCATGGAAAAACACCAAGCCGAATGATATCTATGGATAAGTTTTGGTTTCCCATCATGCTCGTACAAATGAACACAAAATTATGCAAGTTACCATATAGATCTTCAAACGGAAGTCCTGAGAAAAACCTTTTATGCTATAGCATCACAACAACCCACTCAAAATAGTGAACTTATTAACTGGTAGTCGTGGTAGTGCACTAAAGCTTGTGACATCCACTGCGTTCAGATCTAGTCTAAGGTTGTTCTATGCACCAATCCTAGATCTTTATAGAGGTGGACTATTGCCCTCTTGAAGTGGATGATGTCGCTCATGAAAAAGTGTGTTGTTACATACATTATCGTTCTCTATTCTGAGATGGTCGATTGCCATCTACTTGACGGACAACATTACCATGAGCCATTCTCCTCAAGTTTCTTTGCTATTTAAGGATCATATGGAGTTAAGGAACTACTTTGACTGTGTATATTAGGTATACACCATATCTATGCACTAAAAAGAAGAAAAACAACTAAAAAAATGTAAAATTCAAAAATAAGGATTAATAGTCAAACCATTCAGTTAAACTAATCCAAAAGCCATATTCCCTGGCAACGATGTCAAAATTTAATACTCGCAACTAGGGTATTGTGTACCCTATAAATTCATAACATTGTATAACCTTATAATAGTAACCTTTTCTAGTGCATAACACGTAGAACTAGTAACTTATGTTCACCAAAGTCCTTGAGTGACAAATACATTAATTACACCTCGCAACTTGGTCCATCTAAGGTGTATGCATTTAACATTACCATGGTCCTAGGTTTAGCCATCCATTGATCCTTCAAGCAAACTAGATGAGTGTAATCATGTTAAATCTCCGTTGTTTACCCTTTTTCCAATTCATTACCCCGTTGGTCTTAAAAGTAAGAATAAGACAAGTTCTCACGTTTGCAACTGTTAAAAAGCAATAAAAACAAAGAGATAAACAATACATGCATGCATACTATTCAAGGACTAATAATTATTTGGTTGTACTTTTTAAATTCTTCAAGGTTCCAACAACCCTAGTAAAATGACCCCAAAACATGCCCAAAAATGTGCCTTAGAACTGCCCAAAATCGTAATTTTCATATATCTCAAAATTTGATCGTGATATCAAAAATCCGACTTTTTATTCCTGATAAGGGGGAAAAATTGAATGGGGAATGGGCCTAACCCCGAATTTAGAGCAACTGTATCAAAATTTGATTTTCCAAAAATTTAATGTCCAGAGGGGCTTTCCATCATTCTTGCATGGAGCCAAAGATTCACTATTTTTTGGCTTTGGGGTATGATGGAATAAAGCAAAATGATTCTTTAAACTGTCTGCGCTTCTTTCAATTGTGAAGTAGCAGTTAGTCAATGCAAGTTTCGATGCTCATCATGGGTCATCTGAAAACAGTCGCGCTATATTTTTAAACATAGGGGTCAGGCTGCGTACATACGACCCCCCTTACCCCGCAACGGGTAGGAGCTTTTGAGGCATTGGGGTAATGTTGTTGTTGTTGTTGTTATTGTCCAGAGGGGAATGGATCTAACCCCGAATTTAGAACAACAGTATCAAAATTTGATTTTCCAAAAATGTAATGTCCAGAGAAGTTTTCATGCTCCTGGCGCGACACGGCCAGGGCGTGCCTCTGTGTATTCTTTTGCCAGTTTTGTTGATTTGGTCCAAGGCTTTTGGGTCTTTGGCCTATGTTTTCACATACGTAAAAATACCCATACTTAGCTATATTTGGACACCATATCATACAAGATATTCTCCAATTTTCTCTCAAACACTTAAACAAATATTTCACTCAAAATTCAAGTGCCAAAACTTATTCTGGATCTTAAGAAATTCACTCAAGCTGCAAGTTTCCATTCAAATCTTCTTCAAGGAATTCTCCAAAGTTAATATATGTTGGTTTCGACCATTAGGTCCTTTTACCCATGGTGCCCAAGCTTCCTTTTTACCTAAATTTCATGTTTCTAATTTGATTTACTTATGGATCTTACTTACTATGAATTTGACTATGAACTTTGTTGGGTTTCATAAAAGTGTGACTATCTAAGCATGTTTTGAGCTATACCTATGATCTATCTTGAGATATGATGAAGGGTTTCAATGTATATTGCATGAGGGTATTATCAAGTATTGGTGGATTGATTTACATCAAGTTTTCTTGCATGATCTTACTCTTGAATTGGATGTTTTTACAATAGCATTGCACACCCAACAAGTGTTTGATAAAATGTCAGGTTTAGGGTTCTTGATCTATTGAGGATCCATTACATGACCTATGACTTTTATGACTTTATGATGATGAAAGGGTGGTATATATGTGTTGATTTCATTAAAAGTATCCATAGTTTATAAGTGTAACACCCCAAACCTTACAATACTAGTACAATTCAAATGAAACATGACATGGTTTGGTCAAATTAGCGCTAATTTTTAAAAGTGCTTG
>JAPFFP010043132.1:0-13490 GCA_026153255.1 Solanum medicagineum | reverse complement strand
TTTCAAATTTTAAAATTTTTTATTTTTTACTCCACCTTAGGCCTCCATCCTCCCACCCAACACCAGCCCCACCCTCACTACCATAAAAAAATTGAAAATGTATATTTACAAATTTTAAAAATTTTAAATTTTTTTACTCCACCTTGGACCGTATTCCCCACCCCTAACCCTCCTGCCTTTACCCTCCCACCCCCAAAAAAGAATTTAAATATTTATTTTTAAAACATATTTCAAATTATGAAATATTTTTTTTTAATGTCAAAAACTAGAAAAAAAATTCTTGAAGAATAGTATTAGAAAGAAAAAAAATTGTATTTAATTTGAAAAATAATGATTTATAAATAAATGGATGTTATTAGAGGTAAAAATGACAAATCAGCCCCTTTTTATCATTGAAAGCGTCAAAAAAAGAGCATTAATGCGCCCTTTTTTCGTGTGCAACACGCGTTTTGCCAGCTCAGATGGCTGTGCCTAATTGATAAAAAATTGGCAAGTTGGAGTGCCTATTTGTGCATTTTGAAAGTTGGAATTCCAACTTAAAATTTCGCTTCAAGTTAAGGAGTCAATTTATGTATTATGCCAAATTAAAAATGAGGACAAGTTAGAAAGATTGTTTATGTATTTTTTATTGACTTTTGCGTCATGTCATGACATTTGGAGTACACTCTCCCAATTTTATTGATTCTTTATACAAAAGTGTCAAAATGAAACATGAAAATTGAAGTTGATGAGTTCAAATGGAGTGTTCAATTAAAATTTAGGGACAAGTTTAAGGGTCTGCATATGTGTTTCGCCTAAAAAATTGTAAAACAAAGTAACTTTTACGGGGAATTTTAATAGCTTAGTTGGTTGGTACCTGAACTATTACCTTGTTGGTTAGGGTTCGATTTCCCACGTTGTAATTCTCTCTCATTTTCCCATCCCCTATCCCCATTGTTTTTTTTTTTAAAAAACGAACAACAACAATAACAACAACATACCCAGTGTAATCCCACAAGTGGGGTCTGGGGAGGGTAAAATGTACGCAGACCTTACCACTATCACAAAAGTAGAGAGGCTGTTTCCAGGGGACCCTCGTCACAAAACTTTTAAAAAAAACGAACAAATACTATTTTTAATATCAAGAATAGATGTATATATTAACTATTAAACTATTAACTATTAAACTTAGTACTAACGAAAATGAATAGATTTAGGTTTTTTCCCCGCTTATAAAATCTTTCTGAGTCTGCACCCAAAAACCCTAGTGCTTGTTGAAGTTGACCCTTACCCTTCTGTTATACAGAGGAACCGCTGTCGAGTAGAATGAGAATTTTGGTATTCCCTTCTCATACTCCACAGCGTTTCTCTGTATAACGAAATGTTTTAGGGTCATACCCCTTTCTGGATCTTCGTGCTTGAAAAACATTGATTTGTGTGAGTTTAGTGTCTATGAAACGAAAATTGCTCTATGTTTTATTGCTTTCTATTGGAATTTCTGAAATACTTGTGTTGTGTGACATGTTATTTTCATATGCATATCATCTTTACTCTGTTACTCGTTAATCCATTTTTGTATGTTAACCTTAGGGTAGCTTTAGATTCTCCTACTGAACTAATGTAGTACTATGATTTACGCCCAAAGCAAGTTTTTCTGAGTAATGGTTAGGCAGGGAAGATCACTGGGTTCTACCGTCCCTCTGGACTTTTTAATTTTTTTTTAGTTTTTTCTCTATTTAGTAGACAATCGCACCAATGATTAGTTGGATGACTCAACTGTCTTGAGTATTGATACTTTGACACTTTAAGCCTTTAAGTGCACCGGCTATAGAACGTCTGCTTCAGTTTTGGTACAAAGAATTGTCACCTCATCATAGAATGCTCCCTTTGGGTATCATAAGTAGTTAAAAGACGTCGTACCCTCAAAATTTGATGCATAACCTTAGAGAAGGAGAAAAAGTAGACAAGAAGTTTGATGAAATAGTAAGGGATAGCCCAAGAAGCACGTGTGGATTGCTGTACACTTAGGTGAACATTGCAATGTACTGTACCTGTTTTTATCTGAAGATTAATGGAATGATAATTGTGTATATGAACAAAACTTTCTACCCTCAATAGAAGTTGAAATAAGAAAGTATGGCAGTTCTTGATGCCAGGGAAGGATCCCTAAGGTTATGGGTGGAGATGTATGCCATTGCAGGAGTGGGAGGTGTAGTTATGAATGTAAATTGACATTTTGGGGCATAATGGATTCATATTCTTGGTTTTTTGACTTTAAGAGGGTACAAATGATTTCTTAACATGAGAGGATGCACTTAGTCCAAGTATTTTGCACTTTGGGTGAAGGAAACAAAACAAAACTCTGGTCAAAATATGGGAGGCACTAGAGGATCATAGCCGTCAATATGGGCTAGGCTCGTTGGCCTAATCCCTTTTTAGAGCTCATTTTAAAAAATAGGCTTTTTAACCCGGCTCTATAAGCTTGCTGATATGTGAGACTTTTGTAATATGGGTTAAGCTGGCTCATGGGCCGAATTAAAAAATAATTAAAAATAAAAATAAAATAGAGTATTAAAATAATAAGACGTCAAACTCTAAGTACATTTAAAAACTTTAAATATTAAAATTTAGATACAAATTATGTTTTTATAATATGTTAAGAGTAATGCTAATACCATGTAATATTGTCCTGTTACCATTTGTTTTAATATTTCAAATTATAATTTAATTTAGAAATTTATAAAAAAAATATACTTGTAAAAATGTGGGCGGACCCAACAAGGCTCACAACCCATGTACTAATGGACTGGCCAAGCTTTTTTCTGGCCCACAAACAAATGGGTTAGCTCGACCTAATCCGTCAAATTCCGAAGCCTACATGGGCTCGCCCAGATGGGGTGGGTCAGCCCGTAGTGACAACTCTAAAGAGGACGATGCAAAACTAGTGGCAGAATTCAATGTCTTGTGATTTTGATTGTTACAAATTCTGTAATTAAAGCTCTAAAGTTAGAACTCTTATCATTTGTACAGCAACAGTTTCAATAATTTTAACCGTTTCCCAAATTGTACTGTACTTATCTTATGTTGAAAGAAGTTCAGTTACACATTCGGATTCACAATTTGCGGTTCCATTTTCTTATTGACATACAACTAACAATTCTTTTTCACTTTTCCTTCTGGTCTTAGACAAGAAGTCACTATTTTACGTGGATCCTTATTTTTTACAGGAAGGAAGAATCTAGCAGCACATGGAATCATTTTTGTGGATGAGCCTTCCTAAGTATATATTGACTGATGGACATGCTTGTTAGACCTGTCTCTAGAAAGAACCAGAACAAAGAGAAAAATTATCTTCAACAAACAATTATTAAGGAAAACTTGTATGCAGAAGTGTCCCTAGCTGAATAGTGTTTGGACATATTTTCGAATACAGTAAGTAATTGCTTATAGCATTTACTGGGAGTGATGTCGGAAAAGAAAAGTTTCTGCAGGCCCTGTCGTTAAGGGTTCTGGGGTTTTGGTAAGTGGGGGTCAGGACCTGATTGTTAAACTTTAAAGAACTCTTTCTATGGATCAAAAACAAAGGAAAGAGTTCAGCAAACTTCTCATAGCTCTATATTATTCCAGGTGGACCATAACATTGTGTCACTTTGACAAAAACTATATGTACTTTTCTAAATTATTACTATTGATATCCAAGTGCTTCAACTTCTATGGAATTTTTGTACAATATTGGCTTTCATGGAGGAATTCTATTTGTCAGTGATGATAGTGATGCACATTAAGAGGCAGCGTCTTTTTCGCTTTATGAGTTCCTGAGGTATATGCCTTTCTCTTTATCTTGGTAATCGCCAAAGTCATCTTCTCTCCCGGTTTGCTGTACCCAAAATAAATGTACCTGCGCAACTTTTAGTTTCTTGTATTTAACCTTCTTGGTTCTTTAGATGAGACTTTGAGGCCTTGTTTGAACATGTAGGTACTGAGATTGAATCTGCACTTCAATTTTTAGAGATTCCATGGATTGGCTTTCGTGACACATATTTTAGACACAGTAGGACAGAACCCCCAAATTGAGTGAACTAATTCAATAGCAAAATCAAGTCCTTTATATATAGTAGGAGTGAACAAGCTTCAATGATGTATTGTAAAATGACAGGACTCGCATTCTATTGAAGGTATATGATGAAACATAACTTCTTCAAAACAGGTAGAGAAGGATGCCCCAATCTGACAATGTGCTTCAATGGTAAAATTACACTAGAGCAACAACTGATCGAGGCACCCATGTGTCAATATAGAGACCATTAGATACATGTCCTTGCCAATAATCTGTTTTTGTTATAAGATCCTGAAAATACAATGATCAGGAAAGAATGAGATACAACAATTTTAGCTTAGGGTAAATCTACTCAAAGAGATCAGACTAAATGCAAGGTTATGTATACTTGAGAGTTTAGCCAGATGACAAGGAAACAGATGAAGTGGGTTTAACAGTCCCGGATCCCTCAATGTTGTAGTTCAACTCATTGACCATAGTTATTGGACATGGTGCTTTGTGTGACCAAAAACTAAAGACGATTGATGGATACCTGTCATGTGATTGATGGAACCAGAATCAATAACCCAACTTTTCAGGATACAATGCAACATTTATTACCTGACTCAGCATGAGCAGTGACTAGACTAGATCCTTTCACGGTTCCTGATATTGGGAGAGTCTGGCATATTCATCAGCTGAAAATGTAATAGCAATTGCTAAAGGTGACTAGATAAAGCAAGTAGCAGTCTGAGTTGTTTGGTTGTGATTCTGTAGCTTCTTACAGTGCCACTTCATGTGTCCAGGTTCCTTACAACATTTACAATGTTACTGTTGTCTCTTTTGGTTTTTGTTCTTCCTCCCAGACCCCAATACTATTTCTCGCTCATTTGGCTTTATGTATACCGGTTTGCTGATTGGATAGATTACTCTCTATAGACAACAGTCAATTGAAAAAATCTTGGGGAGAGGTGTTCCCAAAATTAAGAGAGTTTGGGATTTGGCAGTCTCAAATTCTGAGGGTAGTCCAGTTAGAAGGTTCAGTATTGTCACTTGTTCCCCTCCACCTGTTGTACCTTGATGTCAGTATTGAATGGGAAAAGCGAAAACCATATTCAGTTCCTCATAAGTTTTCTTGAACTCCATGAGAGATGTAATGATGACTTAGCTTTCTTCTCAGCTCGATAGAAAGCCTTACATGCTTTATAAATTCGAGAAAAAATTCCTCTGCCTGTATAAAGGAACTCCAAATAATTCATTCATTCCTTAGCTTAGCAAACTCACCGTGATAAACCAAACCAACAAGGTCATTATCAATAGAGTTGATAATTTTTCCAGAGTAGTTAGCATCCTCTTTCTTCCAAGCCTTTTTAATTTCATCAGTTGGAGGTTATTGAATAAGATGATCTTCCTTTTCTACACTTTGCTAGACCTAATTTCTTACTACAGTCTAAATAGTTACACCCATTTAATTTATATTCTGTGATCTTGGACAGTGCTGGAACTATCTCAGTCACAGTGCCTTTCTTATCAGCCATTTTCTACTAATAAATTGTCAGTCAGGCAATGACTAACGAAGTAAACAACAGTGTGTAGAAGTCCAAAGTCCAAACTGCACCAGCAATCAAGGTGACAAGGTAACCAAAGCAGTGACCCTTAATAAAGTAGAAGGGAAACTATGGTGCAGAACGGATTGATACCACAACTAAAGTGACCAGAGTAACCAAAACAGCTACCAAAGTAAAGTCAACAAGAAACCTGTTATGCCAAACAGTCTATTCAAAGCCAAATCAGAAATTCCTAAGTAAAAAAAGCTATCCAATTAGGATGGGAGCAGCAGGGATGCACCGGGAAAGGGAAAGCGATCCTGGAGATTGAGATCGATTCTGAAGCTGTCGTTGCACATGCGGGCACATGATGAGCAGATCAAGGTTGTAGGTGAAGTGTGAGAGCCAATATCTTCACACTCAGTTGTCAGTGATGGCTCGTCCAGCTGTAAAATCTTCTGTACCGCCTCCTATGTTGGCAGTAAAATACAGGTATCACTCTAACATGACCAGTCAATGATCAGAAATTCTTTCACATAACAGAACCCAAGAGATCTAGCCTAATGTCTCTAAATACTACGAAACAAAGAGGACCCTTCTCTTTCTGATATCATATACAATGGGTACAAGATATATGCTTATAGAATCTGCTCCTACGATTCTTCTAAATATACAAGGCAAGGAAATATTTACAGCTCATGCTATAATACTTTTAACATATCTTTAGATTTTCAATACGGATATCATTATAATGCATTGATGTTAATGGTTTGAAACGAATGATCTAGTCTATGTTACAGCTGAATTGATTCGATCTGAAGATCAAGGGGATTCACTTTAGTTTCAAGCTATATGATCAAGAGAATTTACTTTTACTTCAAGTCTACTAATTATATCCTTCAATTCAACTAAACTGATTTATATGAATCGGTTACATTAGTTCTTATTTTAGTGCTAAACCAATCTGATTAAGGTTTCAAGTTCCTTGCCTTAACAGACATTAGGTTCAGTCGTACTTAAGTAAAACTTACCCATATCACTCTATATTGAATCAGTTCAGGATTTAATCTAGTTTATTCCCTGATTTCCTTGTTTCTAAATGAGTATTCTTGCATCATTAAGATTCTTCAAACTGCAGGAATTCTGCCTTGAAAAAGATACAAAAATCAAGGAAACACACTTTTAGTTGGAAAATCTGCTTCAATCCTAATGGTAGCAGTTTAAAGATTGACAAAATTCCACTATCAACTCAGTTTCCTGAACAACTTCCTTTTGTTTGCTGTCTTAGCCAAATTAAGGTGTATTTCAGCTACTTTAGAATTAAGATTAATCAATGTATGGTCTCAGATTGTTATCAGTAGCTGTGCACAGAAAATTTTGATCTATGGTATCTTGGCCTATATGGAGGCAACCTGAGAGCATAGTGGTATTTGTTTGCTAATTGTATTTCCAATATTTGGTAACCACTGTTTAATCTTTCATTCCATGTCCCTGCTCTCTCTCATGTGCGTGTAGGCACGGTCAAAGGCAAAGCACACACTGGCAGCTGAAACGTGTGTATATTCCGTAGTGGCAGGCCAAGCGAGATGATAGTTTTCTGTGAAGTTGTGATTTAGTTTGAGCTGGGAAGTCATGAAATCTGGGTGCAGTAATAATTTTGATACGTTGCTATCTCAAAAAGAATTATCTCTCTGCACTTTTGTTTTCACTACTTCAAGTGTAACTTCTGTTATGCTCCTCTATATGAAGAGACTTTGTATTGTCTCATATGAGACATCCCTCTAATTATTTGCTTACTATTGTCTATCGTAGGTTGTGGGTTTGCACTGGTAAGGATTCTTGTTGAATTTTGCATCCATTACTTATTGAAAGTTTCTCTGAATGCCTGATTACCTTAATAATATTCCATAGCAGGCATACCCTATACAACCACAAGAGCTTGATGAAATTAAACATCTATCGGGAGTAGTGTGTTCATTATTTACCTTATCATACCCAGACATGGATCCCTTGTAAAATCTTAATTTTTTCTGCCAGTAAAGGTAGCAGCCATGCCGAATTTAATGCAGGATTAGTGAAGAAGTCATTTTGATAACTGGATGGAACACTGTATGCTTCAGTGATCAAACTGTCATTCTCATCCTTTTTAGACTGGGAGAGGTGTTGCGTGGAGGACATTTTCATCTTGTGTGGAATGCTTCTGTGACGACACATCCTGATAAACTACAACCAATACTCTTGGCTGTTCTACTATTTGTGTGCAAGGTACTATTGCTGGAAATTGTCTATATAGTCGAATCCTATTAGTTCCAATTCAGAAAGAGTGATAAAAGGGAGCAAAAGCTATTGGACTCCACATTAATGACAAAGAGGGGGCATGATCCAAGTTTCAAGGTTGCCTCAGAAGAAAACAGAGGGGAGTAATCAGTTGAAGTGAGCAAATTCTCCGTGCCTCAGAAAAGTTAATTCCCTTCATGGGGCACGAGCAGCTAGTACTCCATCTTAGATTGGAAGTGAGAGACTGGATGTGAGCCAATGCAGTAGCATCTATTGGTAAATTCTGACCTTGTGAGGTGTTCAAGTAAGCAAATGTGTGCTCAAGAAAGAAAACAAGCAAGTCAGAAAGAGTGTGAGAGCGAAGGTGAGAAATAGAAGAGAGAAATAAAGAGAGTAACTGGAGTAGGAGTGAAAGAAAAACTGAGTGCAAAGATTTGTCAGACCGACCAGATCTTTTACAATAGTAAATTCAAGTTATAAACGATCAATTGTACTACAACAATATTGACATGCCTTGGGAGGGTACCCTTGGTGTTGCCAGCACTTGAAGAACCACTGTTGATTCCTCATCATCATATCACATTCAACAGCGGAAGTAAATACTCAAGTAATGACTATGAATTAACCAAATAACTGAATCTTGGTCAATAATAGTTTCCAATGAACAAAGTTGGAAAGTACATATCAACTTACTAACACTAATCAACATCTATAAAGCCTCTAATCCAAGTCTAGAAGATGCCAAGACAAGTCCTGGACTACCTGAAGATAATACTACTATCAAGATGAAATAAAGAAGGCTCCTTCGAATTGCAAGGAGAGCTCACCAAATTCAGAATGTAAAGATTGGTTCTCAACGATGCGCTTTGTTGAGTGCTTTTATCACTTGTATCTGCATCATAAAACGATGCAAATCTGAATGGACGTCAGTGCATTGAATATATTGGTGTGTAAGATGGCTAAAGAATAGGTAAGGCTCAATACAATCAATCTCAATAATCTCATTCAATCAACAATTCCGCTCAACAAATCTATTCAATCAACTCAATCAAGGATGCAAGATTTTTATAATAAAGTAATGCTCCTTAGAGGACTTTAAGATGTGACTCAGTCAAATCATTTATGCACAATCAAGAAGTTTCTATAACCGACAACCATCACAGATGAGTTGGTGATGATACAACATTTGCATCACAGATAAGTTAGGCTGCCATACTCTTTGCCTTTCGGCTCAAGGCGTCTATACCACGTTCACCTTGCCTGAATGATAGATGATAGTCAAATCATAATCTGCTAGGAGCTCAATCCAATGCCTCTATCAGGAATTAAGGTCCCTTTGGCTCAAAATGTAATAAAGGTTGCAGTGGTCCGTATAAATTTCATAGTGGACCCCGTATAGGTAGTGCTGCCACTATCATGGGTGTGAAGACTACTGCCATAACTCTAAATCATGAGTGGGGTTGCTGCGCTTGTGTGGTCTCAGTTGTTGGGAGGCATAGGCAATGACTTGACCCTGCTACATCAAAACATATTCAAAACCAACACTGGATGCATCACAATATATATTAAAGCTCACACCCTCAAATGGAAGGGG
Organism: Solanum medicagineum; assembly: GCA_026153255.1. Classification (NCBI taxonomy): domain Eukaryota; kingdom Viridiplantae; phylum Streptophyta; class Magnoliopsida; order Solanales; family Solanaceae; genus Solanum; species Solanum medicagineum. The sequence goes on along the minus strand of JAPFFP010043132.1, from coordinate 4,057 downwards.
TTAAGATAGGTGCGGTGGTGAGTAACTTCTTGAACCTTTGAAAGCTCAACTCACACTCCTTGGACCACTCCAAAGGGACACCCTAACTAGTCAATAGGGCAGCAATGGTAGAAAAGCCCTCAACAAAGCAATGGTAATTCCCAGCCAAACCAATGAAAGTCTGTATCAGTGTGATCTTTGTAGGCCTGACCCAATCTCGAATGGCCTCAATCTTGGCCAGATCGACTATAATTCCCTCTTTGGACACCATATGTCAAGTGTTGAACATGATCATCCCTGCTCTGCTAGTATACTAAAATATCATCGATGAATACGATCATAAAGGAATCAAGACGGGTCTAAGTACTGGGGTCATCAAGTCCATAAAGGTAGTAGGGGCATTAGTATCGGAAACTCACAGTTGCCATAGCGAGTCCAAAATGCAGTCTTAGGGACATTGACTGTCCTAATGCTCAACTAGTGGTAATCAGATCTTAGGTCAATCTGGGAAAACACAGCAACACCCTGAAGCTGGTCAAGTAAATCATTAATGCGAGGCAGGGGTAATAGTTCTTCATTATCGCCTTGTAAAGTTTCCTATAGTCTATACACATCTACAAGGTCCCATCCTTCGTCTTAACAAATAGGATAGAAACACTCTCATGGAAATACACTCGAAGGAATAAACCCTTTACCCAAGAGGTCCTCAAACTGAACACTGAGCTCCAAAAGCTTTGTAGGAGCCATCCGATAGGGTTAAACTGAGATGTGCTTATGTCACGACCCAAGCCTAGGGCCTAGACGTGACAAGGCGAATGGGGAACCCGAAGCAAGCCTCTTAACTTACCATTACACATCATTGGTCGCAGAAGACGTAAAGAGTAATAATAGGGCAATAGGACTAAGAAAACTCATATAAACATCATAAACAAGAGACAAGAGTCAAGCTCATCATAAGTACATAGTATGTCCAACAAACACCTCTAATACATAGATATAGCGGGGGCCAGGACACGCTACTGGGCTCACCCTCATAGTCAACATAGAGCATAAGAAAGATGTCTCATTACAAAAATAAGATCAACATAAACTGAAGTCCCCGGAATGGAGGACTCACCAACACGCTTGGAATAGCACCGTCTAGCCACGTGGAGGAGGAGGATGATCAACTTGGGCATCGGTCCCTACATGGTGATATCATATAGGCAAGAGTATGTGTTAGTACGTTTGAATGTACTAAGTATGTGAGATGCAATGCAACAAGAGATAAGCATCATAATCCAAAGTGCATAACAATAGGCAATAGGCATAATATAACAATATGACATATATGATCACTGCATAAGTAAAACATGCTTAAGTAAATCATGATCATATAGGATATCATATGTGACGAGGAGATCAAGCTAGATTGCCAAGGTATAAACCCCATGGGGTTGGTGATGATAGCACCCACCACCCTAGTGTGTGAGGTACAAACTCCTCATCAAGGTTAGTGATGATCGCACCCATTACCCTAGTGGTTGAGCATTCAACCCCTCAACTGGGTTAGTGATGATTGCACCCATCACCCTAGTCGTTGAGCATTCAACCCCTCAACTGGGTCCCCGAATTAGGCATGGTCTACCACAACCCTTTAGATAGTATTCATCATGTACATAAGCTCATTTCATAATTATATAGTCAATCATATCATATCTCATGCTTTAGACCTTCATTTCCTTAAGAAATCATAACCGGACATTTTGTCAAACACCTTGGGGGTGTGTAATGAGGGTAAAAGAGCTTGCAATTTAGAGATGAAATCATGCAGAAAAAATCAATGGTAAAACCTTTAATCAACACCTTGCAACACCCCCAAAACATTCATATCAAAACTCCTAGTCACATCCAACATTAAATCCAAGATTTGAAGCTCAAAACATGCTTAAACAACCATACTTTCATGAACTAAAATCATTTTGCAGTAAATTTCTCAATATACAAGACCCACATGTAAAATCACTTTAAATCATGCAATATTAAGTAAAAGAGGGTTCAGACACCATGGGTGAAAGAACCCAATGGTTCAACACCATATACCTTAGCTTTTGTGAAGTTTAGAAGAAGACTTTAATGGATATTTGAAGCTTGGGTGAGGTACTTGAAGAAATCCTTGAGATTGACCTTGAGTTTGGGACTTGAATTTAGGGTTAGAAATGAGTCTAAGTGTTTGGGGAAATATCGGGGAATGTTTTTGGCTACATGAGGGTGAAATAAGGGTAAGTATAGGTGAAAATATGTTTGGAAAAACTTAAGTCCAATACTTAGAAAAATCTGGGCAAACTAGGAAAAGACAGTGCAAACACCTCTCCACGTCACGGAGAGGTCGCGGATGTTCCCTGGAAATCGCACTAAGCAAAAATTCATAATTCAATTTCTTTGCTTTAAAATCGAGGTTAAACCCTTGTCAGTCTTATTTGGACCCCCTGAACAGGAATATGAAGTCAGATTTTCGAAATTCCAAATGAATTTTTAGATATATGGAAAATAAGATTACGGGCACTTTCGAGGCACGTTTTTGGGCACTTTCTGGGGTCATTTCAATATCTCCCCCTTGGGACATTCGTCCTCGAATGTAAAAGAGACGTACAAGACAAGAATAGTCATGAACAAATCATCACCAACATGAATGCAACATTACATTTTAAACATCACTTTCAAAATCCCATCATAAGTGTGAAATCATCATAAATTGCCAACTTAAACATGAATCCACATGAATGATATAGGGGCTGAAATATAAGACTTGAAGTCACATAGGGGACTTAGAATTAGTACCTTAAGATTGAGTGGAGTGGAAGCGATAAGGGTACCGGTTTTGCATGTCCGCTTCGGCCTCCCAAGTAACACCTTTGACTTGTTGGTTCCTCCAAAGGACCTTAACGGATGCGACTTCTTTGTTCCTCAATCTCCTTACTTGTCCATCTAGAATCTGGACCGAAACCTCCTCATAAGTCAAGTTATCCTTAACAACACCCACAACATCAAGATGTACAATAACATTAGGATCACCAACACATTTTCTCAACATAGAGACATGAAACACCGGATGGACCAAATTCATCTCACTAAGCAACGTCAACTCATAAGCCACCTTACCAATCCTCTTTATCACCTCATAAGGACTAACATACCTAGAACTCAATTTCCCTTTCTTACCAAAATGAATCACACCTTTCATTGGAGAAACCTTCATATAAACCCAATCACCCACTTGGAATTCTAGGTCCCTTCTTCTTACATCGACATAGGATTTTTGACGACTTTGGGCTGTCCTCAACCTTTCCCTAATCATCTGTACCTTCTCAAGAGCATCCAAAACTAGATCCAGCCCCAATAATGCCACCTCTCCAACCTCAAAACATCCCTCTGATGATCTACAACGTCTCACATAAAGAGCCTAAAACGGAGCCATACCGATGCTAGAGTGATAGCTATTGTTGTAGGCAAACTCAATCAATGGAAGATGGTCGTCCCAACTACCTTTAAGCTCCAAGACACAAGCCCTAAGCATATCCTCAAGTTTTTGAATTGTCCTCTCGGCTTGGCCATCCGTTTGAGGGTGGAAGGCCGCGTATTAAGGTGAACTTTGGTACTAAGACCCTTTGAAAAGACTTCCAAAAGTGAAAAGTAAATTGTGCACCATCATCTGATATAATGGATAACGGAACCTCATGTAACCTCATTAACTCGTGGATGTACAACCTTGCATACTCTTCAGCCCCATATGTAGTCTTGACCGGTACAAAGTGAGCCGATTTCATCACCCTATCAACCACCATCCATATGGAGTCAAAACCTTTTCTAGTCTTGGGCAACCCAACCACGAAATCCATATTAACTACCTCCCCCTTCCAAGTAGGAGGGTTAGGTCATCCGTCCTTTGATGCTGCTTTGACTTGTTGGCAACTATGGCAACCGGAAACAAATTTGGCAATGTCCCTCTTCATGCCTCCCTGCCACCAATACACATCCCTCAAGTCTCTATACATTTTGGTGGAACCAGGGTGGATAGAATAAGAGGAATTATGGGCTT
>JAPFFP010043131.1:0-13491 GCA_026153255.1 Solanum medicagineum | reverse complement strand
ATAAATGATAATGAGATGTAATGCAATGCAATGCAATGTCACGTAGAATGATGCATGTCTATCCTAGTGATACACATCTGCTGAACATAAACATTCTTCAGTCAGAACTCATGGGGGCCACACATGGACCATGTATCTGTCGCGGCGTGCGACACGACCCTCGAATCATAGTATCCATCGCAGCGTGCGACACGACCCTCGAATCATAGTATCCGTCGCGGCGTGCGACACGACCCTCGAATCTTAGTAACCTCTTTAATTCTCATTCTCTTTCACTAGCCGGAACCATGTCCCTTCGGCTTTTCATTTCTTTTCTTGGATCATCCAGCAAACACATAGTAAATGCACAATAACCATGTTCATGAAAATAAAATATGCAAGATGCCCATACAAGTTCATACATCTCAAAAATCAGGAATTAGTAGTTCAATACCATAAGTGTTGCCATATCCTCAATCTCAATATCCTCACATAGGAAGCACAAGATTCTATATACTTAACAAAGGTTAAGAAATTCACTTGCCTTAGTCGAGTCACGGTCAACTTAACACTTTGGCCTTCCCTTTTTGAGTGGAATCCGTAGCACCACAATCTAGTCACATAAATTATTACTATTTTAAATTGGCATACCAACAGTAGTGAAAAATAATTTTTGACATCACATAATTGTTTTCAACTTAATATATACATACTATTTTAAAAGTATACCAAAATAACCCATTTATATAAAATATCTTATTATAAATGATTTAGAAAATAGGAACAACTTACACGAATAAAATTGCCGAAACTCTACACAATTGGAATGCCTTCCTTCTCAAAATATTAAACACTTTATTTTGTTTTCTCATAATTTGCTTCTTGTTTGCTTGTCTTTTTCTTTCTATGTGTTCAATTGAGCAAGAACGCTCAACTATTTATAGGCTACAATTCTTGTGAAACAATTGCTCCTAATAGAGCATTAAGAAGGTATTGCTCCTAATGGAGCATTTAAGAAGATATTGCTCTTAATGGAGCATTAAGAGGATATTGCTCCTAATGGAGCATTAAGAAAAAGTCTTGCAATTAGAAAAGAAAAAAAAATCCCTCTTACATAATTTCAACTCAAGTAGACAAAATTTCGAGATCATTACAGGAATATGTTGAGGTATGGGCCTCTTCTATGATTTTATCTCTGGGCTCATCTACATTGAGAACACACAATCTACGTTGATAGCTCAATACACTATCTCCTCTTTGGCAAAAGCCATCACTTTCTGCTTATGCACGTCTTTCTTTAATTGAAGAACACAATGTCTTGGTCTTGCTTCTCCTTCACTTCCACTACAAAGATGATTCAGCCCCGTTCCAAACAACAACAACAGCCTCACCGGTGTCAACTAAATGAACTCCCAAACGTGTAAGCCTATGGACCTCTTTCAATAACTCCTTGTTCTAGTCCTTAATATTGATAGTGCTATCTATTGACAACTTGTTAAGAGCATCAACAACAATGTTAGATTTATTTGGGTGGTAGAGGATTCTCATGTCAGAGTCCTTCAGTAACTCAAGTCATCTCCTCTGCCTTAGATTTAGATCTTTCTAACTAACAATATATTATAGGCTCTTGTAATATATGAATACATCCATATGCACACCATAAAAATTGTGTTGCCATATCTTGAAAAAGAACATCATGGTTGATAACTCAAGGTCATGAGTTGAATAGTTTATCTCGTGGATTTTAAGATGCTTGGAAGAATATTTTATAACCTTACCCTTCTATATCAACACACAATCGAATCAAACTTTGGTCGCAACACAATAAATGACGAAACCCTCTATTCTCTATGGACAAAACTAGAGCGGTAGTCAACTTGGTTTTTAATTCATCAGAACTTTTCTCATAAGCGTTGAACCATTGGAACTTAGCTTTCTTCTGAGCCAGCTTAGTCAATTGAGATGATATGGATGAGAATCCCTCTAAAAACCTCGTGTTGTAACCAGCCAAGTCCAAGATTTTCCTTGTGTCGTTAGAGATGTAGGTTTGGGTCAGTTCTTTACTGCCTTTATTTCTGCAAATCAACTCAAATACCTTCGTCAGATATAATTTGTCATAAGAACACAATTCATAAGCAAGATGAAATTCACATTTTGAAAATTTAGCATACAACTCCCTATCTTTGAGAGTTTGTAAAACAATTCTAAGATAGTCAGCATGCTCCTCATCATTTCTGAAGTAGACCAATATGACATTAATGAACATAATAATAAACATCTTTAGATACTGCTTAAACATTCGTATAGTGAAATCTATACAAGTTACAGGTGCATTAGTCAAATCAAAAGATACAACAAGAAACTCGAAGTAACCATAATAGGTTCTGAAGGCTATCTTCAGGATATCACTTTCTCTCACTTTCAACTGATAATAGAGTGATTCGAAGTCTATCTTGGAGAAACAAGTGGAACCCTAAAGTTGGTCGAGTAGGTCATCTATTTTGGGGAGAAGGTACTTTTTTTTGGTGACCTTGTTCAACTAACAATATTTAATACACATCCTAAGGGAATCATATTTATTTCACACGAATAGGATAGGAGTGCCCCAAGGTAAGACACACGTCCTAATGAATCTCTTATCTAGGAGATCTTTCAACTGCTTTTTCTGATCTTTTAACTCATCAAAAGCCATTTTATATGGTAGAATAGAGATAGGTTGCTTATTAGAGATTGGTCATCTACAAAGATGAGATTTTCTACCTCTAGATCTATATACAAATTGCCTAAAAAGCTAAGGATATATGTGCAAAGGCTACGAGTTTTGTACCTATGACCTATTATCTGTTTGATATCTATGAGACTACATTAATGCTTATTGATACCTATGACACTACAATAATGCTTACGAGGCTATATTTTGATGTCTAAGAGCCCATTGGAAGGTTATTGAAAGATATGGGTAGCCTTCGGGGATACATATATATTTTCTCAATGACTATCTGAATATATAGAAAGCCTAAGGGGTAATATGAATATACAAAATGCCTAAGGGGCTATATAAATAATACATAAGAAGCCATTAAGGCATAACGACTGCCTTTAGAGATATACACAATGTCTATAAGGCTATTGATATGTGGTGATTGCCTATAAGACTAAAGTATTACCAATATCGATATATAGATTGAATTTTACCTGGTGAAACTATGGGGGAAAAGGGAGTTAGGTAGGTTATATTATTTATTGTTTATACCTGTCGAACTTATGGAGGCCCGAGCAGGATGTTGTTTGATTATTGCTTGTATGCTTAGATTTAAAAGTAGGTTAGTATGCTCAGAATATTATTGACTCCCTTACTTGATTGTTTTTAGTATATCACAAGTCATTTCTGCCTTGTGATATTGGTACTATCATCATGACAACCTTGTAATCTTATATGATCCTAGATATCATGGTAGCCTAGACAGACCACATGAATTTTTGTGCTTATTGATATTATGTTGACATTGACGATTCCCACAGAAGGGAAGCCTTGGAATAACTGGTAAAGTTGCTTCCATATAACTAGGAGGTCACAGGTTCAAGCCTTGAGAATAACCTTTGACAGAAATGCAAGGTAAAGTTGTATACAGTAAACCCTTGTATATATACAATTAGTCAAGAAATATAATCTTATTCCTAAAAAATACTCCATTCATTCACTTTTAGTTGTCAAAAAATTTCTTATTTAATTTTCACTTTTACTTGTCATATTTGACAAATCAAGGTAGGACAAATTTTTTGTAACACCCCAAATTTTTTAAGCTAAGACCGAGTCATCCTTCATATGACATAGGATTTTAATTGATGATTTATAATTGAGGATAGGTGTTAAAGTCAATTTCTTAGTTTGGAAATAGAATTGGAGATGATCTAAGGTCACACGAACCCTCCAGTATGAACTTAAGCTAAAAACATTCTTCGCGTTTGAGTTTCAATGTATGATTTCATAAAAGTTAGGTGGACGAATAACTTATAGGTTGTATATACATGCTAGGATCAATTTCTAAGTATTTAAAGTATGTAAGATGTGATTTAGAATCATAAGAGATCCTTTACATCAAGTTAAGTCCAAAAAATTTCTACCAACTAAGTTTTCATATGAGTTGATAGAAGGGTCAACTTCAAATAACCATATCTCCTAAAGTATAACGAGTTAGGTGACCCATAATATATAAAATTGAAGTTAATTGAATTAGCTTTCCAATATATCTAATTTTGCATTAGTTAGAGTTCGGAGTAGAAAGTTATGGCCATTTTACTGAAGACTTACAGAGCTGTATAAAGGTCCGCGACGTCGCGGATCAGTCACAAACCCTTTCTGGATAAGCTAAATGAGGTCCTTCCCTTTTATTTTTAGTGTACTTTTATGCTAAAACCTTTGGGAGTCTATTTAAGGTCCAAAACACATAAAACATCATTTTTCATCATTAAAACCCTCTCATTTACTCCTAACATAAACACTTAAGAATCATCAAGTTAGGGTTAACTTTCAAGATTCATCATCAAGATAAGTTATTCTTCATAAATTTCAAGCTACCCAACCCAAATTTCTTCATCTATTCATCACTCTCTAATATAATCTTAAATCATAACCTAAGGTTTCAAGAAAACGAATTCAAGAATTCCAAAAAAGGATTTCTTGATTCTTCTTTTCAAGAATTAGGGTTCTTCATCAAGAACTCTAAAGATTATAAGTCAAGAATTTAAGAATCAAAGAGAAGCCTTTCAAACAATGACTTTTCAAGTTTTTTTACTTCAAAAGAACTAACAAGATTGAGGATTTTCTCCGAGAAAGCTAGTATTCATCAAATTTTGATTGTAATATCAACTTTCCAGGTATGTAAGACTAAACTAAAAGCATGAGATTGTTCTCTCATGTTCGCCATGGATGGTCTTAGAAAAGAGTTGAAAGTTCTTGAATCTACATACATGATTCTTAATTATTTTCTTGAAAATTATATTAACTACATGTGTTTCTATATGTTGATGATCATCACACTTGTTTTCTTGAATTGATTACTTTTATGAGATATTGTATAAACCCTATATGTTAATTATTAAAAGTATGCATCAAAGAAGATAGGAATTGAGTCTAGAGCCTTGATTGAGAATGTCAATTGTGAATGTGAGAATGATGATAGGTTGATTGTAGTTGATGGTCCATGAGTCTTCCCAAATGAACTCTAATGATTTGTTTGTTTGATTGTTTCCTAATGATTGTTCTAAGCCTTGAGTTATTGGTTGAGATGTTTATTAATCAGATAATGAGAGTCTCTATGAGACTGATTGAACGATTAGTGCCTCTACGAGGTTGTTTGGGATAGTTTGATTACATGGATTATCTTACAAGCATTGAGTCTTGGGAGGAGTATCGAGCACCGAAAGAGTAAGAGTTAGTCCAAATCGCACTCGTAAAACTACGTAGCCAAGCGTAGGTAAGGATTAGGACCATCACATCACATTATGTTGAGGTCACCTCTGATTTGAAGTCCCTAAAACAATAGAGGATTTGTGGATTTTTGTCTCTATTTTGGACTTTTCCATTTTTTATTTCGATTCGTTCTCTACCTGACAAGTACGGAACGGTTGTGGCAACATCAGCGTGATTATTGTACAATCCCTGGTTCATAAGTGATTTTTGTCAGATAAGAGAAACTCCCAGAAAGTTCCCACCTTGAGTACTCTGAGTCGAGATTAGATAAGATGAGCTGAGTCAAGTTCTATTGAGTTGATTCTGATTTGATTGATGAGGTTTGATTGGTTGATGAGTCACTTGTCTACTCTTTATTCTTGCTTTAGATAGATATTTGATATGTTGATTTGTAATATTATTCTTGAGTTGATTTATATTTCATATTATTCTATCTATTTCGAATTCATTCAGCTAGTTTATATACTGTACATTCCACGTACTGACGCCACTCGGCGCTGCATCATTTTATGATGCAGATACAGGGATTAGAGATCATCAACAGACGCATGGTTGAGGATCTAGGACGTTCTGCTGATTGGTGAGCCTCCCCTACTCCGGAGGATCCATTATAATTATTTCATCTTACTTTAGAGTTAGACTCGCTTAGCTTTATTTTGATTGAGGTAACCATAAGTTTGTCATTGACACCACTTGATATGATAGTGATAGAGACTTCATAGACTAGAGTCTAATGTTGGTTGTTAAGATTGTGAGCTAGTTCTTTCTACTAGCCTTTCATTTATATTATTATTTTGAGATCAGAAAGTTTTTCCTATTTACATTCTTTATGTCTTCCCGCTGATTAGTAGAGTTTATTGATTGAATGATTATGATGAGGCCAAGTAGTTCGCTTGGGGACTAGCAATAGTTTCTGGATGTCGGCCACGTCTCGGGTAACCTCCTGGGGCGTGACATTTTTTTCCCATTATACCTTCAATTTATTATCATTAAGTTAGTGACTTTTAGAAAGATATTGAGTGGACCCTATCAATTAATAGGGATAAAATGACAAACTTACTATACCAATAATTATTTTCTTAATGGGTGTGCCAAGTCAAAATTTAATAACTAAAAGTGAACAAAGGAAGTATGAAAAATTAAATAAACTGCCAAATACATACTCTCTCCCTCCCATTTTAGTTATCATAGACTCACAGTTTCTATTTTTAAAGTCAACTATGTAAACTATAGACTATGACTAGCATTTTAAAATATATTTTTCATCATATTGATATGAAAAAGTAGCAAATGGTAATAGTTTTCTTATAATTTTTAAATATCTAAATTTTTATTTTAAAATATTAAATTAATTTAATCTAACTTTAACTTTAAAAATATAATCAAATTGACTCTCCAAAAGCATGATATGACAACTAAAATGGGACGGATGAAATACAATATATACAAGTCAATTGGTGTTATGTCTAGCTCAACCCTTTTTAGAGGAGAGGACAATACTTGTGTACAAGAACTTCGTTGCTGATATACATGACTATTAAAAGAAAAAAAAAAGAGGTAAAACTCTTAACAAAGATATATTAAAAGTTTTTTTTTTTTTTTAAAAAGGCTTAAGTCATCAGCAGATACTTATACTTGTCCCCATTTTTCACTTAGATACCACAATTAATATTTGTTCCTAATAGACACCTCAACCAACCAAGATTTAAACCACATAAACATCTTTTCCCTATCTAGCTTTGTGGAATAGACACGTTGCGGAACCATCGCGTATGCTCACTGTATTAAGCTTTAATTAAAGTTTAATTTTTAGCTCCGGGCCCTGAAAAATTCCCCGAACACCTGGACATGCTTCAAAACACTCAAAATACTATATTAGACAAAGAAAAATAAAAGAATTCCCAATGGATCACAGGGAATTGAGGACGAAAAAATTTACACAAAAATTGTACAGGATCTGCGGGAGGCATCGAATCTGTACTTGTGCAAATTTTTCTCACTTTTGGTAAGAGACTTGATGATTTTTTTTCGAAAGTAAGATAAAAGACTATGTTACCTCACCACGGGTTGCCTCCTGTGCAGCACCTAATTTAACGACGCAGTACGACGCCTGATGTGCTCATTCATCTTTGGCTAACTCGATGACCTCCACTATTTGATTCGCATCCACACTATAATAATGCTTGACACATTGACCATTCACAAAAAATGTTTGGTTCGTGGTCAAGTCATTTAGCTCCACTGCACCATGGGGTGTGGTCGCTACCACCACGTATGGTCTACTCCATTTGGACCTCAATTTCCCTGGAAATAATTTTAGACGTGAGTTAAAATGTAATACGTGTTGGAACGACTCAAAGTTCTGCTTGATTATGTGTTGGTCGTGCCACTTTTTTGTCTGCTCCTTGTAGAGATTAGTATTCTCATAAAATTGGAGCAGGAATTCATCAAACTCCTCCAATTGCTGAAGTCTCTTCCTTCTAGCGAGCTCAGGGTCAAGATTTAGCTTTTTAATTGCCCAATACGCCTGATGCTCGAGCTCCACGGGCAAATTACAGGCTTGTTCATACACCAGCCTGTAAGGAGAAGTTCCAATTGGGGTCTTGTATACCATTCGATACAGCCACAATCCTTCATCCAGCTTTTCTACCCAATCTTTTCGGGTGACATTCACGGTCTTTTCCAATATCTGCTTCATCTCCCGATTGGATACCTCAACCTGCCTGCTGGTTTGCGGGTGGTATGTTGTGGGCACCTTGTGCTTTATCCCATACTTTGTAAGCAAGTTCTTCACGGTTTGATTTAGAAAATGTGTACCGCCATAACTGATAATGGCCCTCGAAGTACCAAACCGTGTGAAGATGTTCTTTCAGAGGAACTTACTCACCACCTTAGCATCATTGGTTGGAAAGGTTATTGCTTTTACCCATTTGGTGATGTAGTCCACAACTACCAGAATATAATGACAACCGAATGATGGTGGGAATGTCCGCATGATATCAATGCCCCAAACATCGAAAATCTCCACTTCCAAAATATTGTTTAAGGGCATCTCATGCCTCCGGGATATAACACCTGTCTTCTGGCAAGTATCACAAGCCCTAGAGAATTGGATAGAATCTTTGAATAAGGTGGGCTAGAAGAAACTAGATTGTAATACCTTATGCACTGTCCGACCACCACCGTGATGACCCCCATACGGCGAGGCATGACATCTCTCTAAAATTTGCTTTACTTTTTCCTTTGGAACACACCTCCTTACCATGCGGTCAACTCCTTGTTTGAAGAGGTATGGCTCATCCCAGATATATGCCTTAGCATCGTGGGCCAACCTCTTCTTCTGCTGGTATGTTGCATCAGGTGGGAACACACCACTTACGAAGTAATTTACAATATCAGCATATCATGGTAATTGTTCCACCTCAATGGCTAATAACTGCTTGTCAGGAAACTCTTCTCTGATGTGTGGTTGCTCACCTATGTGAGCATCAGTCTCCAGACTAGATTGATGATCAACAACCTGGTTCTCGCTCCCCTTACGATCCCTGATCTCGATATCGAACTCTTGGAGCAGTAGGATCCATCTGATCAGGCACGACCTGACATCCTTTTTATTGAACAAATACTTCATTGCCACGTGGTCTATGAACACCACCACTTGGATTCTCACTAAATAGGCTTTGAACTTATCAAACGCATACACCAATGCCAACATCTCCTTTTCAGTGACAGTATAGTTGTTTTGTGCTGCATCTAGGGTCTTGTTGGCATAGTATATGAAGTGAAAAACTTTTTCTCTGTGCTACCTTAGTACCGCTCCCACTGCTGTGTCACTGGTGTCACACATTAGCTCGAACGGGAGACCCCAATCAGGTGCTAGCAAGATCGGAGCCCCCACCAACTTCTTTTTTAGTATCTCGAATGCCTGCAAACAAGAGTCATCAAAGTGAAATCGTACCTCTTTCTACAATAGGGCATACAGCGGCTTCGCGATCTTTGAGAAGTCTTTAGTAAACATGTGGTAGAAACCTACATGTCCCAGAAAGCTCTAGACTCCTTTGATCGAAATTGATAGTGGTAGCTTGTCGATCACCTCTATCTTCCCTCTGTCTACTTCCAATCCCCTCTTGGACACTGTGGCCCAAGACTATCCCCTCCTTAACTAGGAAGTGACATTTCTCCCAGTTAAAAATGAGGTTAGTCTCCTCGCATCTCGCTAATACTCGGTTTAAATTTTGCAAGCAGCTCTCAAATGATTCACCGAAGACAGAGAAGTCATCCATGAACACCTCTACAAAGTTCTCAACCATGTCATAAAAGATAACCATCATGCACCTTTGGAATGTGGCTGGTGCATTGCATAACCCAAAAGGCATGCGTTTGAAGGCATATGTCCCATATAGGCATGTAAAGGTTGTGTTTTCCTGGTCTTCGGGTGCAATAGTGATCTAGTTGTATCCTGAGTACCCATTCAGGAAGTAATAGTACTCCTGCTCGACTAGTCTGTCTAGCATATGATCAATGAAGGGCACGGGGTAATGGTCTTTCTTGGTGGCCTTATTCAATTTTCTATAGTCCATGCAGATTCGCCACCCCGTCACTATTCTAGTTGGAATCAGCTCGTTTTTCTCATTGGTGACAACCTTCATCCTGCCCTTCTTAGGGACACATTGAACCGGGCTTACCCATTTGATGTCTGATATGGTGAAGATGATCCCTGCATCTAGCCACTTAATAACTCCTTCTCTACTACCTCCTTCATAATTGGATTCAACCTCCTCTGCAGTTGGACCACTAGCTTGTGACCCTCTTTCCATGAATATTTTGTGCATGCATAGGGCTGGGCTGATGCCATGAATGCCAGACATCGACCACTCGATTTGTCTCTTTCATTTTTTTAGCACCGCAACAGCTGCTTTTACCTGGGCTGCAGTCAAGGAAGCAAACAAGATTACAGGTAATGTATTATTTTTGCCAAGAAACTCAAACCTGAAATGAGATGGTAGCTTCTTCAACTCCAATTGAGGAGCTTCTTCCACTGAGGGTTTGGGAGGTGGTCCCAACACCCTATTCAGAGGTTCATTCATCTTTTTCAGCATACTCACATTGTGAGTATTTAGCACACTTTTAATTTCTCGTGCTTCAGCGTCATCCACTAGCCTTTGATTCAGCAACACTCTGGCTAGTGGATCTTCAATCTCAACCTGAATCGTAACCACAATAGTGTCTATCACCGTGATAGCTGCCTAATCTTCACACGCAGCTGGTAGCTTCATCGCCTTGTCCATATCAAACACTTCAACTTTATCATGGGCTCGCATGGTGAGCCTCCCCGCTACGACATCGATCAATGCCCCTCATGTAGCTAGGAATGGACGCCCAAGTATGAATGGGACCTCAGGGTCTGGCTCAAAATCTAGGATGATGAAGTCCATGGGGAAAATGAGGGATCCCACTTAGACTAAGACATCCTCCATCACTCCATCCGGCCTTGCTAATGACCGATCTGCCAGCTGTAGCACAATTGTCGTGGGCTTCGGCTTTCCAAGCCCTAGCTTTAAGAACAGAGAAGTGAGCATGAGGTTTATACTAGCCCCAAGATCACATAAGCCCCAACATTTAAACGGTTCCTAATAGTTACTTGCACAGTGAAGCTTCCTGGGTCTTTCAGTTTGGCTGGCAAGTGTGATCTGTTAAGAATCTTGGAGCTGCAGGCCTCTGTCAGTACCACAGTCTCATACTCCGCCCACTTTGTCTTGTTAGCAATGATGTCCTTGACATATTTAGCATATTTCGGGATCCCTACAAAACATCAATCAAAGGTAGTTAATATGTACCTGTTTCAGCAGCCTGATGAATTTCTGAAAATAGTCATCCTCCTCCTTCTTCTTGAGCTTCTGTGGGAACGAAAGAGGAGATTTTGCTAATGGGGTGGCCTCATCAGTAGTTGGGCTGGGATTGTCAGCCTCATTGTCTTGTGTAGCATTTTGCCCCTTCCCATTCTTCTTCTTGGGGATCAGTTCTGTCAAAGGCCTTCCACTCCTTGTGCTGACTGCATTCACTTGTTTTGGGTTGGGATCAATGTTTCCTGGCAAGCCCCCTTAAGGCCTAGAATTTATTGAAGTGGCCAATGGGCCCAACTACTTTTCTATGTTCTACAGATCCTGCTTATTCCTCCGAATTTCCTCTTCTTGCTTGTTCTGGTTGGCCAAGATCTGTGTCAACACCTCACTATCAGTTATGGTGTTCGGATTAGCCTGTCTTGCAGGCTGCTGGGCTGGCTAATTCTGATATGTGTTTCCACTCTGTGGTCTGTGCTACGGTTGCACAAGATTCTGCTAATTGCCACCCCATGAGAAATGTGGCTGGTTTCTCCGATTCAGGTTACAAGTTTTCCTGAATCCTTGATAGCCTTCTCTATTAGCATTGCTCACAAAGTTCACTGCCTCAGGATTAGATCCGCAAGATTTAGTCGTGTGATCTCCTCCCCCACATACATCACACCAACCCGGTAGTTGTTGCTGTACCATATTAACGGGGGCTTGCTGCTGACCTACTGCCAATGGAACTTGTTGTTTTAGACCCAACGCCAACTTATTGAAGTTCGTAGTCACTGCATTGCTGAGATTTGGGCTTGCAGGCTGGTTGTTGCATCAATCTCCAAGACCCCAGCCTGTTTCTGCACAGTTGATCTGCTAGATCCTCCATTCCATTCCGAGTTACCCTGAGCAATTCTGTTTAGAAGAGCGTATAATTCATCATACGTCTTCTCCAACGCTTGACCCTCTACAGCTGAATCAAGAAGAATCTTGGTATTGGTTTCCAAACCTATAATGATAGTATGAACCAATACCTCGTTAGCTTGGCAATGGTGTGGGCAATTTATCAATAGAGTTTTGAACCTATCCCATGCCTGATATAGATTATCCCCAAACCCTCTGCTTGAAGTTCAGGATCTCACTTCTTAACTTAGCTGTCTTGCCCGATGAGAAGAATCTGGTGAGAAACTTTCAAGCCAAATCATCCCAGAATGCTATGGAGTTCGGTTGCTCAATTTGTAACCACCTTCGGGCTTCCCCAACAGTGGAAAGGGGAACAATGTCATCCTCACATAGTCACGATTCACTCCCGTAGGAATGAAAGTATCAGCAATCTCAAGGAAATTCTAAAGATAGACTTGCGGTTCTTCATGAGGAAGCCCCGTGAACTGCCCAGTAGAGTGTAGCAACTGGACCATGTTCTGTTTGAGCTCCCACCGGCCACTTGGCTCAGGCTTGACAAAATATCTTATGACATTTGTAGTTCTCAGGATTGCTATGTCCCTTACTGGCGTCGGCGCTGGTGGTGTATCAGCAGTAGGTGCTACTGGTACGGGTGGGTTGTTGTTTGTCATGTTCTTTCCAACAGGATCAACCCCCACCTTGTTGTCCTCCTGATCCTCCAGCTCAACAAATTCAATTGGCGGTGTTTCAAACAAAACTCCTGCTCTTCTCTTTGATTGATGAAAATAAGAGTCTTGATCTTCCCTCTTAGAGCTCGCTTTCCTACACAAAAAAACACCGCTAAGATCAAATGTAGCGATCACCACAAAACAAGATAACTTCAATAATCAACCAATTCTCTTCAAATCCCTGACAACGGCGCCAAAAACTTGTTGTTCCCCAGCACACGCAAGTGCACGCGGTCTCACAAGTAATATAGTAGCCCTAATTAAAGAGCTGGTTTGTCGAACCTAAGGGATTTGAATGTTTTTAGTAGCTTCTCTCGGTTATAACGTTTGTGGTGGTTTAGTAAAAAGAGTTTTAGTTGTAGGGAAATCAAATTATAAAGGAAATAACTTTCTAGTAAACTAAGATGACTTTCACACAAGATATCAATTAGAGATGCAATTCCAGGGTTGTAATCTTTTCGACTCTGCCTAGTCTTAACAACATCTATCTATGTCTGGTTTCCCAATTACTGTGTTAGACCCCGTATTTCATGAAATTAAGGGTAACGATCCAATTGGAAAATTTTGTTGTGGATATCATGTAAGTTGA
>JAPFFP010043130.1:0-36188 GCA_026153255.1 Solanum medicagineum | reverse complement strand
CCTTAACTTTTCCTCCTCCATTTGTTTGGCATAGGTCATTAAATGAGACAAATCCATGTCACTAATCAACATAGTAGACTGATATTCCTCACTCACCAAATTGGTTACACCCATCATGAAGTTGTTCATTCTAGACCTTGGGTCTGCAACCAAGGGGGGAGCATATTTAGAGAATTGATTGAACTTGAGGGAATCCTCCTTCACACTCATAGACTCTTGTATCAAATTCATATACTCCACCATCTTGGCCTCCCTAAGCTTAAGAAGGAAGAACTGATTAAGAAAAGTTGCCTTGAACTCCTCCCAAAGCACCACATTATAAATTCCCTTCTCCTCCTTCTATTGATTAAACCATATTTATGCTACCCCATGGAGTGGGTGGGCCATGAACTCTCCTTGCTCTTCCTATACAACACACATGATAACTAATACCTTGTAGACCTTATCAATGAACTCTTGAGGGTCCTCATCCACCTTTGACCTATAGAATTTTGATGGGTTCATCCTCATGAGGTCTCGTACTCTAGATCTCGGAGTAGGATCATGAGGGTCTTGGGCCCCTTGATTGACTTGGTTAGCCACAACTTGTGCTAGCAAGGTGAGAGCATCCCGAGGCTGACCATAAGCTGGTTGTCCCTTGGGAGTGCGGGCCCTCATTACTCTTGCATTAGGCATGATCTAGCATAGCAAAGAACAATCGTTAGGGGGGAAGAACCTTACTTTAACTCTATAGCATGACTTAGAACATGAAGAAGAAAAACATTTCCTAAAACACCTCATAGCCTCTTGCTCATAGTTGTGGTGCACAACACAACCATGAACAAGACTCTAACTGACATAGTGTGTTGGATGCCGAGGACCACTAACGACCTAGAGCTTTGATACCAAGTTTGTCACGATCCAAGCTTAGGGCCTAGACATGACACAACGAATGGGGGACCCGAGGGAACCCCAAACTAGCCTCTTCACATATCATTACACATCCCAGGTCACGGAAACATTAAACAACATTCTTAAGAGTAGAAATAAGGAATAAAGGGCTAAGGGAAAGCCTTTCATAACATAAGACATCAAATCAAAAGAGTCAAGGCTCATAACATAATTGCATAGCTTATCCAACAACACCTTTACTACATAGATAAGAGCGGGCGACACGACAAGCAACCAGGAACACCCTCATAGTCAATGCATATATAAAGAAAGATAGTCTTGGTACATAGCATGAGATCATAGACATTGTCCCCGGAATGGATGACTCACCAACCAGCCTGAGAGAGATCGTACTAGCCACCTAGAGGGTAATGCTCAAGTGGGACTCTAGTTCTTACATGATGACATTATGTAGGCATAGAGATAGGCAACATAGTCGAAATGCATAAGCTTATGCAATGAGTAGCATATAACAATATGACATGCATGGAAGATGCTTGAAGTAAATCATGCTTTTATAGAACATAATACATGTGCAAGAAGAGCCATCATTATAGAATTTATAGTCTATGAGGTACCAACCTCTAAATTGGTTGATGGATTTTCTCTCCCTACCACCCATGGTGATTGAGGTACCAACCACTCAACCCGGTTATCAAGGTACAAACCCCTTGATTTGTTAGTGGATGTCGCACCCTACCACCCATGGTGATTGAGGTACCAACCCATCATACAGGTTATCATGGTACAAACTACTCTACATGGCTATCAAGGTACAAATACCTCGACATGGTTACCCGGGCTCACAACCACCCAAGTGGGGCATACTCAATTTATAACACAATATAGGAGAATGTCATATGCATATATTCCTTTCATCATCATAAAGTTATTAAATCTCTTAAGACATGCACTGGACCTTCATTTTCCTCAAGAAATCATAACCAGACATTTCATTAAACACTTGGTACTAGTATTAATCCATGCAATTAAGGGATGAAATCATCTAAGAAAATTCAATGTAAAACTATCCATCAATACTTGGTAACACCCTCAAGCAATATACATCAAACCCATTCACCAAATCCCATATTAAATCTTTGATTCGTAGCTCAAAACATGCTAAAACAGTCACAATTTCATAAAACCCCAACATAGTTCATAGTTTAATTCATAATAAGTAAGACAAGTAAGTAAATCAACTTGAAATCATGAAATTTAGGTAAAAAGGAAGCTTGGGCTTCATGGGTTAAAGTAACCTATGAGTGAAACCCAATACCTTAGCTTTGAAGAATTTCTTAATGAAGATTTGAAGGGAAACTTGAAACTTGGATGAATTCCTTAAGATCCGGAAGAGATTTGGACATTTGAATTTTGAGAGAAATATTATCTAAGGGTAACAGAGAGTATTGGATAATGTCTTGTGTGATATGAAGGTTAAATATGGGTAAGTATAGGTATTTTAACATATGGGAAGGTGTAGGGCCAAGACCCAAAAGTATTTGACCGAAGTGAAAAACTGGAACAAAATAACACACTGGCGCGCTCTTGGTGCGTCGCGCCTGAGGCACGCTAGCTTACTGGAAATCATGTTTTTGCGATTTTCAAATTTTGCTACTGTTACTCTTAAATCGGGGTTAGACCCACTACTCACTCAATTTTGCCCCTGAAAAAGAATATAAAGTTAGATTTTTGACATCACGCATGAATTTTGAGATGTATAGAAATTATGATTCTAGGCACTTCCGAGGCACATTTTTAGGTACTTTCTAGGGTCGTTTCAAGTCCATCAAATCCTCTTAGGTGCCCAAATTGTGGAAGGAATCATGTCGGAACATGGTTGGGAAACACGGGTAAATGTTTTTGGGCTGGCAAGATAGGACAAAAGATTGTTTATTGTCTATATCCCGTAGGGAAAGATGAAGATGGTCATCCTTAAGGATAGGGTTGTCATGGAACTTAAAAGGCACAAAGTGGTGCCAAGTGTAGTACTGCTACTTATCCTATGTGTCAAAGGTGTCCAAAGAACAATGGTGGTGTTTGTCAGAGAGGACCGGGTAGTTGTTTTTGGTGTGGAAAAATGAGACACCACATCTTTGAGTGTCCTTATATTCAAGAGGTAAGGAGGGGTGTCTTCGTGGTCAAGTGGTTCTAACCGAGCAAGTGCTAGATGCCCAAAATCTATGAGGACTTTCATATGGAAATAGATTCTATGATGTTCAAAAGAGGCAAAAGGTGGATGAGGCCCTTGATGTTGTCACCAGTACGTTAAACGTTATATTATTGCGATGTCACGACCCAAGTCTAGGGCCTAGACATGACACGATTAATGGGAACCCAAAGGGATCCAAACAAGCCTCTTAGCATATCATTCACACATCCTTGGTTGCGAAACCAAAGTAAACAACAACAAAAGATAATAAAATGGGATGTGGGGCTAAGGGGATTCTTGAATATAAGCAAAACATAAGAGTTAACATCATAATATCCAACATACACGTCTAAACTTGGAATGGAGCGGGGGCCAAGATACTTTTTGGGATCACCCTCATAATGTCAAATGTTTAAAATAAAGAAGTATTAGAAATAACAAGAGAAAAGTGGATGGTGTCCTCGAACTTGAGGACTCACCAAGCTTGTCTTTGAAGTGTCTCACTAGCCACATAGAAGATGATCAAGAGGAGCTCCAGTCCCTACATGGTGATATTATGTAGACATAAGTATATGTTAGTACATTTGAATGTACTAAGTATGTAAGATACAATGCAAGAAGACATAAGCCAATACAAACAAAATGCATAACAATAGAAAATTGATAAATGTAATCTCGATATGGCATGCATGGTCAATGCTTGAAGTAAAACATGCTAATATATCATTCATCTTTCATAGAACATAATACATACGTAGTAAGAGACCTCAACCAACAAAGAATAATACCAAGTGAGCTACAACGTGGAACCTCAATGATTACCTCTCATCGGTAAAGAGGTGCTCTACTTGCTAAGGTAAACCATACTTCACCATATGGTAACATGACCCATTTCATAAGAAGTAACCCTTCTTAAGGGAACATGACCCATTTCAGACAGGATTTCATTAAGAAGTACACTAAATGGATCTACTAGTAAAGCAAAGGTAAAGTGTACTCCTATGTTGGCTCATAGTTTGAGGAAAGGAATATGAACCCATGAAGATGGTCCATGCAAGATCCAATCCATTGGTGCTAAGACTAATCCCACAAAATAATCAAAATAATCGCACTTTAGCAATTTGTAAGAAACATGGAAACATGACATGAGTAGCTCAAAAACATCTTTGACCTCTAATGGTGAGCCTAACTTTATAAGAGAAGAATAGATCATCATCAAACATTGTCGTTGCATTAACATCAAAGACCCACAATAGGTAAAATCTTTGACAAAGGGATTAATTAGATATTTACAACATCATAGGAATTTTCATGAATTCAATACATTTTAAAAGCCTAGAATCATCTTAAAGTCATTTGACTCATAAGTCATCATCAATAACTCTAAGAATCCTCGTCAAGACATTTTATCAAACACTTGATGATTGTATAATGTTTGTTCAAAATCATGCAATTCAAGAGTGTAATAATATGAGAAAACTGAATGCAAATCAACCCACCAACATTTAGTAAAACCGTCATATAGAATACCTTGAAATTCATCATCAAATCTCATAATAGATCATAGTTTCATAGCTCAAAACATGCACAATCTCAATAGACAAAACCGATTCATAGTACAAGCTTGAAATAGATAGCTATGTATAATAAATTAACATTTCATAAAACTTCAAAATAAATTATACTCATAATCTATAATAGAAGATACACATAGATTATACAACTTGAAAACATGCAATTTTCATAAATTTGGAGATTGGGCTCTATGGGTGAAAGTCCCGAAACTTGACTTACCAAAGCTTATTTTTAAGATGTTCAAAACTAACCACGTAGAGGATGATTATGAGGAGCTTCGGTTCCTACATGGTAACATCACGTAGGCATAAAGTATGTGTTAGTACGTTTGAATGTGCTAAGTATGTAGGTTGCAATGCAAAAAGAAATAGGCAACATAGTCAAAATGCATAATCATAGAAAGAGATAGTATATTAGCAACATAACATGCATGATCAATGCTTTATGGGCTGTTGTATGATTGTTATGACACTAAAATAGGCTGCACATGATATGTATATGAGAATGTGTATTAGAAAATATGATTAGAGGCGGAAAGGTTGAAAGAATACGCTCGACTTTATAATTATACGCTTGCTGCCCGTGTGTTGTTTTTTTATGAGATTTGGCTGCCAAGATGTATCTATTGGTTTCTAATGCTAGTTTTATCACCTACTATATTGTATATAAATATTTGGAGGAAGGAAAAGTTATCTCAAGGTAATAGCGAGGTCGCACAACGAGGTATGTAAGGCTACTTTATTTCGTATTATTTGGCATGAGACATAGTTCCTCCTTGGCACATAAAGCCACTTACAAACTCTGACACAACTATTAACCACGTCTCCACTCTTTCACATGTCCATATGCTCCCAGACATTTTCACCTTCAAATCTTCATACACACTTGGATACCAAGATACATTGGTTTATGTTTCTAAATAAAGTTCATGAGTTTCCTCTTCTCATACGCATTTCATTATTTATGTAACGTAATCTTTCATTGTTGTATTGTCTTGTATGATTATTTTCATGTGACATGCTACATCTACAGTCCTACAGTTCAAATATTATGACCACCAAAAGAATCATCTCTAAGGTAAATAAAAGATAAAGTATATGGCTTATTGATGGGTGGTAATCCGAGCGGTGGAAGAATCACCTCGCAAGGGTCAATCCCATTACGAGGGGTAGCCTTAGAGGTGAAAGGAAAATCCTAACAGGGGTTGATCCTAACATACATTTACCACTAATAAGCTGTCATTTGTATAACATGTTGTGTACAGATTATACAGTAAATGTAAAGTAATAAAAAGAATATAATGTACATGATTTCATAGTATAACTAAAGGTGGTCTCTTATCCTTACACCAGTGCATAGTTACATTTAAGTTGTAACTTCATGTATAGTATTTTCTGCCTTACATATTTAGTACATTATCTCATACTGATGTCCCTTACGAGGGACCTGCATTTCATGATGTGGGTACAGGTGCTAGTAGATCTCCCCAGTAGGAGTACATGATATCCAAATGTTGTTACCAAGATTCAGTTTGCTTCAAAGCTTTATGTGTCTAGAGCTTATATTTTTTTATTGTATAGTTAGTCGAGGCCGAGCTTATCCCAATCCTTATCAGATACTTTTCCTTATTTAAACGCTTTGTAGACTATGTAAATTAAAGTGTGGTCATGTCTCGTACTTTAGACAATGTGGCCCTAACGGCCTAGTCATATGCATTTTCTTTTGGCTTATTATTACTGTTTACTTTCTTGAAAGCATGTTCAATGTAGAAATCCCTTATAATATGTATAAAAAGCACATGGATGCAGGTTGGTTCTCCAAAGCCTTATCGGCAACGGGTGCCAGTCCGCTTTCACGGTATTTTAGGCATGACAAAAGTGGTATCAAAGTGGGTCGTCATAGGGAGTCTACAAAGTCTTGTCAATGTAGAATCTTGTTTATCGATGTGTTGTGCACCACATTTTTAAGAAGGACGTTCTGTGGAATTTAGGAGTTATTACTTTATTTTCATTCTTTAGATCGTGCCATAGAGCCAAGTGTAATATGTCGATTGTTTCTGACCTCAAAATTGTTTTGTACAACAAGTATGCCAAAAACAAGAAAAAACAACGGTAAAGGTAAGGAAGTAGAAGTGGTAGTTGGTATACCCAGTCGGGTGAGACATCGAAATGAGGCTCAAGATGATTCTCTGTCAGAGACATCTCTAACTCCTCCAGCTCCTAATGAACCAAGGAGTAGTGAAATTCTCCCAGAACCACCTATCGATGCTACCATGCAGGATCTGAGAAATGTAGTCCAATTATTGACTCGTATAGTTGCTAACCAAGATCAATGACAGGAAGGCCAAGCTATATGTACAGGTGGTGCGAATAGGGCAGCTAGCACAAGGATACATGACTTCCTTAATTTGGACCATCCAGCTTTCACTGGGTCAAATCCTAATAAAGATCCCCAAGACTTTATTGATCAGATCAAACGCACATTAAATGGTATGCATGTGAGTCATACAGAAGTTATTAAGCTAGTATGATACATATTGAAAGGTGTGGCTATATTGTGGTATGAAGCTTGGATGCAATCCAAGGTTATAGATGCACCTCCAACTACCTGGAAAGAGTTCAAAGAGGCATTTCTTGACCATTACCTTCCATTAGAAATTCAAGAGGCCCTATAGATCAGTTCTTGAATCTCCACCAAGGGAATATGACTGTGAGGAGTATAGCCTCTGATTTAATTCCTAGTATGCTCCTAATATAGTTGCTGCTTTGGCAGATAGAGTTCATCGATATGTGTATAGATTGGATACATATCTGGTTAGTGATTGTACTATTGCTTCCTTAAATAAAGACATGGATATAGCAAGGATGCAAGCTTTTGCACAAAAACAGGAAGATCAGTCTCAAACGAGAAGGACACAAGAGGTAGAAAGGGTGCAGTCCAAGAGGGCCAGGTCTACGGGGTAGTTTACACCACCCCAAGGTGAGATTAGGCCTCGCTTTTCTAATACACCGCCTAGGCCCTCATCCTCCTACTCTGCGGCCAGTGCTCCACCACAACTTCAGGGGGATAGAAGTAATCAGTTTGGTCAAAGAAGTGAAAGACAAGGTGCATGAACAACAAGATATTCAGCAAGCTGGCAAAAGACTCTTAAGCAGCCTTGTAAATAGTGTGAAAGAAGTCATTCAGATATATTTCATACTAGGATAGACTCTTGTTATTGGCATGGCGTGCCAGGTCATATGATGAGAGATTGCTCGAGGAGGCGTATGGGTGACATAGCACAATCTACTAGGTCACCTATTGCATCATCATCATTAGTTCCTCCACTAGGTAGGGATCAACAAGCACCTATGTGTTGTGGAAGAGATATAAGAGGAGCAGCTAGCTCTAGCGGAGTCCAGAATCGCACTTATGCTCTAGGGAGTCGACAATGTTTGGAAGCTTCACCCGATGTGGTCACAGGTACATTGTCCATCTTTTCATGTAATATATTTGCATTGGTTGGCCCTGGTTCTACACTATGACACATTACCCCACTAGTTGCTAGGAAGCTTAAGAGAATACCAAAATTATTGAACAAACCATTTGAAGTGTCTACACTAACCGATGAATCTATTATGGCTAGAAGCGTTTATTATGACTGTGTAGTAGCTGTTTGTGACCTGACACATTGGATGACCTTATTGAGCTAGAAATGGTGGAGTTTAATGTTATAATGGGTATGGATTGGTCAGTTTCTTGCTATGCCACCGTGGATTGCCAAACTAAGAGAGTGTACTTCCACTTTCCAAATGAGGTAGTTCTTGAATGGGAAGGCAATATTAGGGCACCAAAGGGTAAGTTTATCTCTTATTTTAAGGCAAGAAAGATGATATCTAAGGGGTATATATGTCATTTAGTTAGAGTAAGGGATATAGAGGCATAATCGCTAACTCTTCAATCAGTTCCAACAGTGAATGAACTTGTTGATGTGTTCCCTGAATATCTTCCAGGTTTACCTCAAGAATGAGAAGTAAATTTCAGCATTGACTTATTTCCAGGCACTCCACCTATTTCCATCCCTCCATATTGAATAGCCCCGGCAGAATTGCGTGAATTAAAAGAGTAGTTAAAAGACTTACTAGAGAAGGGTTTTATAAGACCTAGTCTGTCCCCTTGGGGTGCACCAGTGTTGTATATATGTAAAAAGGATGGCACATTGAGAATGTGTATCGACTATCGACAATTGAATAGGGTGACAATTACGAATAAATACCCCCTCCTCAAGATTGATGATTTATTTGATTAGTTCGAGGGTGTCAAATGCTTTTCAAAAATTGATTTGATATCAGGTTATCACCAAGTGAGGGTGAAGGAGAAAGACATACCTAAGACAACATTTAGGACATGCTATAGTCACTTTGAATTTCTTATTACATCATTTGGACTAATGAATGCACCAACATTTTTTATGGATATGATGAGCATGGTATTCAAGCCATCCTTGGATGTGTTTATGATAGTATTTATAGATGATATTTTGTTATATTTAAGGTCAGAAGATGACCATGCAAGTCACTTACGACAGGTGTTACAAGTTCTTCGTGATCGACAGTTGTATGCCAAGTTTTCTAAATGTGAATTTTGGCTAAAATTAGTGGCATTCCTAGGTCATATTGTGTCTGATAAAGGAATAGACGTTGATTCACAAAAGATGTAGGATGTGAAAGTTCAGAGTTTCCTAGTGTTGGTAGGTTATTACAGAAGATCTATTGAAGTTTTTTCTTCTATTTCTGCACCTCTAACAATGTTAACACATAAAGCAACCAAGTTCCAATGGAATGATTCATGTGATAGGAGCTTCCAAGAGCTGAAGAATAAGCTAACTTCTGCACCTGTGCTAGTACTTCCAGAAGGAACCGAGAGGTATCCCGTGTATTGTGATGCTTTAAGAATTGGCTTAGGGTCTATATTGACACAATATGGTAGGGTAATTGCTTATGCCTTTAGACAACTATGACCACAAGAGAGAAACTATCCAACACATGACCTTGAGCTAGCGACAGTTATGTTCGCCCTGAAAATATGGCGCCACTATCTGTATGGGTTCATGTTGATATATATACTGATCATAAGAGCCTGCAATACATCTTTAAGTAGAAAGACCTAAATTTAAGACATGAAGCTGGCTAGAGATAATAATGGATTATGACATTGATATACTTTACCACGCAGGGATGGTAAATGTGGTAGCCGATGCTCTGAATCGTATGGAAATCATAAATATTGGTGATTAGGCCAAGGTAAGTCAAGGGTGGCTAAGGATCTACAACAACTAGTAGTTTGGGAGTTCGCCTTCTTGAAGCTCAAAAGGAAGGGATTGTTGTGCATAATGCTGTGGAGTATTCATTGGTAATGGAGGTTAAAGAAAAAAAGTTGAGGATCCTATTTTATGATGACTTGATAAGTTGAGTTAGGTTACGATAAAGGGCTTTGACCTTATACAAAATAAGTACTTTATTGCCAAAATAGATTATGTGTGTCTGATATTGATGGACTAAGAAAGTGGATAATGGAAGAAGTCCATCATTCCAGATATTCTATCTATCCAGGATCAACAAAGATATATCATGACCTGAAGGGAATGTTTTGGTGGGGAGGCATGAAAAAGGAACATGCAGAATTTGTGGCTCAATGTCCAAATTACCAACAAGTCAAAGTAGAGCACCAAAAGCAAAAGAGGTTATATGCAATGTATAGAGCTTCCAACATAGAAGTGGGATATGACTAATATGGATTTTGTTACTGGATTGCCTCGCTCATTTAAAAAGTTTGACTCCATATGGGTAATAGTTGATAGAGTCACAAGGTCAGCACACTTCTTGACAGTTAAGAGTGATTATATAGCCGAAGAGTATGTCAAGTTATACTTCAAAGATATAGTAAGGCTGCATGGAGTCCCAATCTCCATTATATCTAATGAAGGAGCTCAATTAATGCAAAGTTTTGAAAGTCCTTCCAAAGGAGTTCAGGGACACAAGTGAGCTTGAGTACAACTTTCCACCCTCAGACAGATGGTCAAGCAGAACGTAGTATTCAAACACTTGAAGATATGTTGCAAGCTTGTGCATTGGACTTTAAAAGTAGTTGGGTGGACCACTTGCCACTTATTAAATTTGCCTATAATAATAGCTATCACTCGATTATTAAGATGGCACCTTACGAAGCATTGTATGGAAGAAAATGTAGGTCATTGATTGGATGGTTTGAAGTGGGTGAAACCACCTTGCTAGGACCAGATCTAGTACAACAAGCCATAGAAAAAGTTAGCATAATACATTAGTAGCTAAAAACAGCCCAAAGTCATCATAAATCGTACACGGATGCTAGAAGGAGAAGGTTGGAGTTCTCAATAGGGGATTAGGTATACTTAAAGATATCTCCAATAAAAAGGGTTATGAGATTTGGCAAGAAAGGACACGTTACATAGGGCCATATAAAATTATTAAGAAGTTTGGGAAAGTTGCATATGAATTGGAGCTACCCTAAAAGCTTTCAATGGTTCATCCATTTTTTCATGTCTCAATTCTTCAAAAATGCATAATTGACCCATCCCGTACACTCCTACTGAAGATGTTCAAGTTACAAAAGATCTTACCTATGAATAGGTAACTGTTGCTATTCTATATCGTCAAGTTAAGAAGCTAAGGAATAAAGAAATAGCTTCGGTAAAAGCACTTTCGAGGAACCAGTAGGCAGAAGAGATAACATTGGAGTGTTTTTTGAAATACCCTTACTTATTTAAAGCTAAAGAGGATGTACAATAGGCGGAGTTGGGGCATTAATAGGTATGTGTGTTCGAGTACTTGTTGTGTTGTCAAAAGTTTGTTTAAATAAAGGTTTAAACTTGGTTAAGCTATCGAGTTATGCTAACATTCGAGAACGAATGTTTCTAATGGGGGAGGATTTAACACCCCACACCTTATGTGTACTATTCCTATGAAAATGGAACATAATATGAATTGGTAGGAGTGCCAATTATGAAAGTGCCTAACATTTGAACGGAGGGCTACATTTACGTCTAAGTTTAAGATGAGTGAGTATATATAAGTTTTAAGCCAAGTTGCGGAGGTAGAGGCCTTAAATTAAAGGAGAGAATTGAGGTGCTTGTAGGACTTAGGAAGCTAGCAAGTGAGTTACCTACTTCCGTATCTTAAACTCGCTAGCTAGACGGAGACGAGGCCTGATACCAAATTTGTCCAAGTCTGATTATGAATAAAGTCCATGTTAAGGGTGTAACTTTAGCCAGTGTTTTAGCATCGTAAATGGAAAATGTTTAAAGCCCAAGATGAATAATAAAAGGGACCAAGTACAACACTACTGGGCCCAAATTAAGTAAATGGAAAAAAGAAAAATGGTAGCTAAGGCCTACCAATTTGCAACCCAATAAGGCCCAAGTGAAAGGGAAAAAATGGTACATTATTAACTTGATAAAATAAGGCTTAAAATATAAGATTAAGTCATCCAAGTGCTCCTTTAAAAGGGGCTTATAAGCAGCACACTCAATTCACTTAGCTTGAACAAAAAAAATTAGATTGTTTTTTCGAGTTTTCTCTCAACTCTTTCTTGACTTTACAAGCAGCCACAAGAGACTTTTAGGGTTCTTCGAGAGGACCTACAACCTTAAGGTAAAGATAAGTAAAGAAATTTATGTATTTTGTATGGTTTTTCATAAAAAATAAGGGAAGTAGACTGGTTACACTTGTGCAGGGATTTTGGATAGCATGTGTTGCAAATATTGTTGTGAACTTTTCTTGTTTATTAAGAGGCTTTACTCTTCTTGGTTGGCAGGATTATGAAGTAATATTTATGTTTTGAACAATTTTTAGTTTTGTTATAACAAGGATGCTATACCATTTTTACAGTCTGGAAAAATGAGTTGTTGTACGATATCATAATTGTGCTCTTAATAGGAACCTGGGGGCTGATAATCGAAGATTGTTGTTTCACATTCTATGTATACTTTAGAACTATTTTTGCATTGTTTTAGGAATGTTTTTATGTTTACATATGGTGGGGACTGTTTGGCTAAAGTTGGAACTGCTTTGGAATTGTCGATGTCGAAATGTAGCAAAGGGATGTAACGTTATGCCGCCTACTTGTATGTTGTGTAGAATTTTTATGTGTTGTGCTTTGTGGACTGTTGTAAGACCATTATGGCAGTAAGATAGGTTGCACATGATATTTATATGAGAATGTGTATTAGAAAATATGATTAGAGGCGGAAAGGTTGAAAGAATACGCTTGGGTTTATAATTATACACTTGCTACCCTTGTGTTATATTTTAATGAGGTTGGTCTGCCAAGATGTATCTATTTGGTGCTAATGCTAGTTTTATCACCTATATTATTGTAGATAAATATTTTAAGGAAGAGAAAGCTATCTTGAGGTGATAGCAAGGTCGTACAGTAAGGTATGTAAGGCTACTTGATTTCGTATTATTTGGACATCTATAGTCCTACAGCTCAAATATTATGACTACCAAAAGAATCATCTCAAAGGTAAATAAAAGATAAATTATATGGCTTATTGATGGGTGGTAACCTAAGGGCTGGAAGAATCACCTAGCAAGGGTCGATCCCATTATGAGGGATAGCCCTAGGGGCGAAAGGAAAAGCCCAGCATCGGCGGATCCCGATATAGATTTAACACTGATCAGCTGGTCATTTGTATTTCATGTTGTGAAAAATTATACAGTAAAGGTAAAGTAATAAAAAGAACATAAAATATATGATTCTACAATATAACTAAAGGAGGTCTCTTATCCTTACACGAGTGCATAGTTTCATTTGAGTTGTTACTTTATATACAGTATTTCCTGCCTTATATATTCAGTATATTATCTAGTACTGACGTCCCTTACGAGGAACCTGCATTTCATGCTGCAGGAATTGGTGCTAGTAGCTCTCCTAGTAGGAGTACAAGATATCTAGTTGTTGTTACCAAGCTCCAGGTTTCTTCGGAGTTGTGTGTGTCTAGACCTTATATTTTTGTATTGTATAGTTACTCTAGGCAGGGCCTATCCCGACCTTTATCAGATACTTTCCCTCATCTAGAGGCTTTGTAGACTATGTAAATTAAAGTGTAGTCATGTCTCGTACTTCAGATAACATGGCCCCAACGACCTAGTCATATGATTTTCCTTTTGGCTTATTATTACTGTTTACTTTCTTGAAAGCATATTGAATGTAAAAATTCCTTATAATCTGTATAGAAAGTGCATGGATACAAATTGAGTCTCCCAAGCCTTATCGGCAATGGTTGCCAGTTTGCCTTAACGGGACTTTGAGCATGGCCATAGATGTCAAAAATGTGATTAAAACGCAAAAGAATTGAAAAAAATAAAAGGTAAAGAGCTGAAAATTAGAATAAGTCACATAAAACTGTTTGAAATAGGAAAAGGGGAGCAATGAAATAAAAGTGTCTGCGTTGGTAGGGCAAAAGTGTAAAATAGCACAGTTTCAGAAAGGAAAATTATTAACTAATGTCAAAAAATATCATACCAAAGCCCCCTGAGCCTACGTTACAAGCTGAGAAAGTCCTACAATGATCCTAATTCAACTTGTCTAATGTCATGGCAATGAATCTATGGATAAGATTGTATTGTACATAGTGTTTGAATGTCGACTGTGAGTTTGAGTATTTTTATTAGTCCCAAGTATTGAATCTAATCATACCATTCTTAGTGAGATATGTGACTTCTTTTTATGAGGGAACTTGAATTAAATTGTTGACATTAGGCTATCTTCATGATTGTTGCTTACCTATGTTGCCTCGCTTGTCAAGTTCCCTTCAAGCTCATCTCCAAAAAACCCAAGTTTGCGGTATGTGGGTTTGATCCATTGGGTCCTTTCACCCATGGAACCTAATTTCCCATTTCATGAAAATTACATGTTTTCAAGTTGTATCATTTATAGGTATTTCTTATTATGGATTTTGATTATAAATTACATTGGGATTTTACGAAATGATGATTGAATATGTATGTCAATCTATTTCAAGCGTGTACTATGAATTTGTTTGTCTATTGAGACTATGCATGTTTTGAGCTTTGAAACTATGATCTATTATGAGATTTGATGATGAATTTCAAGGTATCATACTTGAGGGTTTTACTATATGTTGGTGGGTTGATTTTTATTGAGTTTTCCCATATTATTTCACTCTTGAATTGATTTTGAACTAGCATTATAAACCCGGCAAGTGTTTAATAAAATATCTTGACAAGGATTCTTAAGTTATTGATGATTTATTACATGGCTTACAAGTCAAGTGACTTTATGATGATTAAGGGCTTGCATGTATACATTGGATTCATGAAAGATATCTATGGTGTTACAAGTAGACCCCACCTTATTGGGGGTGACGTGCCTAATCACCTTGTTGAGGGGGTGACATATCTCAATCATCTTGTTGGGGGGTAACATGCCCAATCACCATGTTGAGGGGTGGATACCTCGATCGCCTTGTTCGGGGCTGACATGACCTATTACCATCTTGAGGGGTGGATACCTCGATCACCTTGTGGGGGGGGGGACATGCTCAATCACCGCGTTGAGTGGTGGATACCTCAATCATCTTCAAAGGGGGTGACATGCCTTGGAATCCAAGTAGTAGTTCTCTTGGTCTATGTTGGTTACGGTCTCTTCCACACACGTAATATATATTTTGCAAGTTATATGGTTTTCAAGCATATTTTACTTCAAGCATTGATCATGCATACCATATCAATATTATACTTATCAATTCTTTATGATTATGCATTAGTTGGCTTATGTCTTGTTGCATTACATCCTGCATACTTAGTATATTAAATTTTACTAATACATATTGTATGCCTACATGATATTAGCATGTAGGGACTGGAGTACCTTTTAGCCATACTCCACTTGGCTAGTTCGGTGCTTTGGAGTTAAGTATTGGAGAGTCCTCAAGTACGAGGACACTAGCATTATTACTTTTGCTATATTGAGATCTCTTCATGTTGAACATTTTTTATTATGAGGGTGATCCCGGAGAGTGTCTTGGCCTACCCTCCAATCTATGTTAGAGGTGTTGTTGGATATTAATATATAATTATGCTATGAGCTTGACTCTTGAAATATTTTTTGATTTCCAAAGACTTCCCTTAGCCCTGTTTTCTTTTATTTATATCTCTTGTTGTTGTTATTATTCTTTCGCGACCAAGGATGTGTGACTAATATGCTAAGAGGCTTGTTTGGAGTTCCTTCGGGTGGCCCATTTGCCGTGTCACATCTATCCCTAGGTTTGGGTCGTGAAAAACTTGGTATCAGAGCACTACATTGTTAGTGGTCCTTGGAATCCAACACACCTTGTTGATTAGAGTCATATTCATGGTTGTGAAGCGCACCACCACTATGAATGGGAGGGTATGAGGCGTTTTAGGAAATGATTCACTTCTTCATGGTCTGTATCGTGCTTTAGATGTAAGTGCAAGGATTTTTAAATAAATGAATGCTCTTTGCTATTCTAGATCATGTCAATTCCAAGAGGGACACTAAGGATAGCCCATACACCCGAGGAGAAACCGGTCCCTCCCGTTCCTCAAGCTCCTCAAGGTGGAGGGGTAGCCCAAGATTAGTTCCAGGATGCTACTACAATATTGGCTTGTGCTATGACCAAACAAACCTACCATGGGGTCCAAACTACTCATGTTCCCACTCACTAGAATGAACCCACTGGAGTTCCATGGATCCAAGATGGATAAGGATCCCCAAGAATTTATCAATGAGGTGTACAAAGTACTATCTATCATGGGGGTCAATTCCGAGGAAAAGACGATGTGGCGGCCTACCAACTCAAAGATGTGGCCCAAATTTGGTTTGCATGATAGAGGCTAGAGAGGAGAGATGATGATGCTATTCCTTGGGAAGAGTTCAAAGCCCCATTCCTCAACCAGTTCTTTCCTATCGAGCTAAGGAAGGCTAAAATGATGGAGCTTATGAACCTTAAGCAAGGTTCCATGAGTCTGATGGAGTATGCCCTCAAGTTCAACTAACTCTCCAAGTGTGTTCCAGAATTGGTTGCCGAGCCTAGATCAAGGATGAATAAATTTTTGTCGGGTGTGTCCGACTGGCTTAATGAGAAGTGTAGTACTCCCATCTTAATGGGTTATATGGATTTGTCCTGCCTCATAACATATGCCGAGAAACTACAGGGATAAAGCTTAGAAAGAGAAGAAGTGGTGAGTCCAAGAGGGCACGTTTTGAAGGTGAATTCCAAAATTCCAAGGGTGGCCGATGTCTTCAAGGCCACAAGTTCCAAGGACAAGGGTCTCCCAATTCCCCCAACAGAAGGTTTGCTAATGACAACCCAAGATTCCAAGGTGGTGGTAATGGGGTACCTTACCCTATATGCCAAAGATGTGGTAGGAGCCATAATGACCCATGTTTGAAGAACTCTAATACTTTTTGTATTTGTGATGAAGTGGGTCATAAGGTAATTGATTGTCCTCGTGCTCAAAACAAAGGTAGAGATGGTCGTCCACAAGGCCAAGGTGTAAATGTGGGTAAAAAGAGGAGAGGAGGCTAACAAGGGGGTGCTCCAAGGCCTATGCTCTTCAAGGGATACAAGGGGTGGATGAGGTTCTCGATGTTGTCACTAGTATGTTGAAGTTTTTTGATTTTGATATGTATACATTGATAGACCTGTACTTTTTCTTTTATTACTCCTTTTGTTGCCAAAAAGCTTCATATTAGTCCCGAATTGATGTGTGAGCCTTATGAAGTGTCTACCCCATTAGTGAGTCCATTGTTGCTAAAATAGTCTATAGAAATTGTCCCATGTTCATATTGCATAAAATCTTGCCCTATGATTTTCTTGAGTTAGATGTGGTGAATTTTGATGTCATTCTTGAGATGGATTGGTTGCCTGCATATTATTCTTCTATTTATTGTATGACCTGTAGGACTAAATTCCAATTCCCTAATAAACACTTCATTGGTGGGAAAGTAATGATGTGGTAGTCAAGGGTAGATTCATTTCTTGTCTTAAAGCCTAAAAGTTGATTTCTAAGGGTTGTCTCTATCATATTGTGAGGGTTAGGGGTGTTGAGTCCAAAGTCCTTCCTATTGTGTCGGTTGCAGTGGTTGATGAGTTTCTTGATGTTTTTCCCTATGAGGTTCCCGGTGTTCCTCTCGAAAGGGAAATAGACTTTGGTATAGACCTCCTTCCTGATACTCCACCTATCTTTATTCCCCCTTACCCTGTGGCCCCAGTGGAGTTGAAGGAGAAATTGAGGGATTTATTAGGAAAAGGTTTCATAAAGCCTAGTAAGTCACCGCACTGGTGTTAGTTGTGAAGAAAAAGGATACTTCTCTTAGAATGTGCATTGATTACCGAAAACATAATAGAGTCACCATAATGAGCAAGTAACCTCTACCAAAGATTGATAACCTTTTTGATCTACTTCAAGGGGCTAGTCACTTTTTGAAGATTGATGTTTAGTCTATGTATCACCAAGTAAATGTGAGGGAGTGTGACATTTCCAAGTTGGCTTTTTAGACTATGTATGGGCACTTTGCGTTTGTGGTTATATCCTATGGGTTGACTAATGCACCGGCTATATTTATGGATCTCATGAATAGGTTCTTTAAACCCTACCTTGACTTGTTTGTGGTGGTTTTTATTGATGATATCTTAATTTATTCCCATAGTAGTGAGGAGCGTGTGGATCATTTGAGGGTAGTGTTGCAAATCTTGAGGGAGGAGAGGTTGTATGCTAAATATGAAAAATGTGAGTTTTGATTGAAGGAGGTTGCTTTTCTAGGGAATTTGGTGTCGGGTGATGGCATCAAGGTGGATCCTAAGAAGATGTAGGCGATTAGAAATTGTCCTAGATCTTTGACTCAATTGGACAATAGAAGTTTCTTGGGTTTGGCGGGTTATTACCGTACGTTTGTGAATGGTTTCTCTTCTATTGCCTTCCCTGTGACAAAGTTGACCCCAAAGAAGGCGAAATTTGTATGTACAGATGAATGTGAGAAGAGCTTCGAAACTTATAAAGCTAAGCTTATCTTCGCTCTGATCTTGTCACAACTGGTAGGGTTGGAAAGATCTTTTTATATTGTGATGCCTCAAGAATTGATCTAGGGTGTGTTTTGATGCAAAGTGGTAAGGTGATAGCGTAAGCCTCTAGAAAACTTAAGGTGCATAAAAGAATTATCCCACATGTGATCTTGAATTGGCAGAGGTGGTATTTGCTTTGAAAACATGGCGTAACTACTTGGATGAGGTTCATGTTGATCTGTTTACCGACCACAAGAGTCGTCAATATGTGTTCACCCAAAAAGATCTTAACTTGAGACAAAGTAGGTGGTTAGAGCTCCTTAAAGATTATGATATGAGTGTGCATTGTCACCCCAACAAAGATAATGTTGTGGCCTATGCTCTAAGTAGGGTGTCTATGGGTAGTCTAGCTCATCTTGATGATGGAGGCAAAGAGGCAGCTAGAGAGGTTCATCGGTTAGCTAGATTAGGGGTTAGGTTGGATGAAGTTGACAATGGTGGTGTGGTGATTATTGATGGTTCAAAATCTTCTTTGATTGAAAAGGTAAAGGCAAAACAAGATCTTGGTCCTGCCTTACTGGAGTTATAGGCTATGGTGAGAGATGGTAAAGTTGAGGTTTTCTCCCAAGGGGGAGATGATTCCCTTTGGTACCAAAGTAGATTGTGTGTGCCAATGTTGATGACTTGAGAGCATTGATCTTGAAGGAGGCCCATAATACATTTTATTCCATTCACCCTGGTTCTACAAAGATGTATAGAGATTTGAGGGAGGTGTATTGGTGGGGTTGTATGAAGAGAGACATTGCCAAGTTCATACCCGGATCACAATTGCCAATAAGTAAAAGACGAACATCAAATGTCGGGTGGCCTAGCCCAAGAAATAGAGATTCCCACTTGAAACAGGGAGGAGATAAACATGGATTTTGTGGTTGGGTTGCCTAAGACTAGGAAACATTTTTACTCTATTTGGGTTGTTGTGGATAAAATGACAAAGTTGGCTCATTTCTTAACGGTCAAAACCAATTATGGTGTTGAAAATTATACCAAGTTGTATATACATGAGTTAGTTAGATTGCATGGGGTTTCCTTGTCTATCATTTCGAATCGTGGTGCTCAATTCACTTTTCACTTTATAAGGTCCTTCCAAAGAGGTCTTGGTACCAAGGTTAAGCTTAGCACAACTTTTCATCCTTAAATAGATGGCCAAGCCGAGAGGACTATCAAAACCCTTGACGATATGCTTAGAGCTTGTGGTTTGGAGTTTAAGGGTAGTTGGGATGATTATCTTCCACTCATTGAATTTTCTTACAACAATAACTATTACTCAACATTAGTATGGCTCCCTTTGAAGCTGTATATGGTATCATTATAGATCCCCATGTGGGTTCTTTGAAGTGGGGGAATATGGCCTTGCTAGGTCTGGATTTGGTCATGGAAGCTTTGGAGAAGGTGACATTGATAAGGGAGAGACTGAAAACACCAAGTAGACAAAAGTCCTACTTCGATGTGAGGGAAAGAGATCTTGAGTTTAAGGATGGTGATTGGGTTTATTTGAAAGTCTCACCCATGAAAGGTGTGGTCCGGTTTGGCAAGAAGGATAAATTAAGCCCAAGGTTCATGGGTCCTTATAAAGTTTTGAGGAGAGCAGGTAAGGTTGCATATGAGTTGGAGTTTCCTATGGAGATGAATATGGTCTATGTGTCCATGTTGAGAAAGTGCATGGGTGACCCAAGTGCTATAGTGCCCTTGGATATAGTGGGTGTTGTAGAAGATAATTTGACCTATGAGGATGTCCTGGTGGAGATTTTTGATAGACAAGTGAAGAGGTTGAGAAAAAAAGATGTAGCTTCCGTCAAGGTTTTTTGGAGAAACCAACAAACTAAAAGTGCCACATAGGAAGCCGAGGCGGACATGAGAAAGTGATATCCATATCTCTTTCGTTGTACTCAAGCCAAAGGTACTAATTTAAGTCCGCTATATGATTTCAAGTCTTATGTTTTAGCCCTTATGTATTTTTGCACGCATTCATGTTTATGTTCTCGTGTTTATGGTGATTTCTTACATTCATGTAGAGATTTTTTTGAAAGTAATGTTTAAATGTATTTGTTGCATTCATGTTGGGATAAAATCTTCATGATTACTTCTCTTATGCACGTTTATTTGACATTCAGGGATGAATGTTCCCGAGGGGGAGGATATTGAAACGCCTAAAAAAGATGTGCTTCAAAAATTCCCATAATCGTAATTTCCATATATCCCAAAATCCATGAGTCATATAAAAATCCAACTTCATATTCTTGATGAGGGGGCCATATATTAAGTGGGTTATGGGTACAACCCTGATTTTAGAAGACTCGGGGTGAAAAATTATTTTGACAAATTTTTCTTATCCCGTGTTCATCCGCGACCAGGCCGCGACGTGGACTAGGCGCGGATTAGTTTTGAATCTGTTTTTTCGTGTTGGTCTGCATCATGGGCCAGACAAGGATTAGTGTTGATTTTTCCTTACTTTACTTTGTCGGTCAAGGGTACTAGGTTCATAGCCCCTACCCACTTATGAGTGAAAACACCTATACTCAGCTATTTTTAACTCTGTATCACTCAAAACCCTCTCAAAAACCTCTCCAGCTCTTTATCAAAATTCCCATTCAAATTTCAAGGATTTCAGGCCTAACTTTGCAACTCAAAGATTCTCCTCAAGCTCCACGTTCCCTTCAAGCTCATCTCAAGAAAACCCAAGTTTGAGGTATGCGATTTCATCCATTGGTTCCTTTCACCCATGGAGCCCAATCTCTTTCTCTCATGAAAATTACATGTTTTCAAGTTGTATCATCTATGGGTATCTCTTATTATGGTTTTTAATTATAAATTATGTTGGGGTTTTATGAAATGATGATTGAATATGTATGCCTATCTATTTCAAGCTTGTACTATGAATTGGTTTGTCTATTGAGACTATGCATGTTTTGAGCTATGAAACTATGATCTATTATCAGATTTGATGATGGATTTCAAAGTATCATACATGAGGGTTTTACCATATGTTGGTGTGCTGATTTACATTGAGTGTTCCCATATTATTTCACTCTTGAATTGCATGATTTTGAACTAGTATTATAAATCTTCCAAGTGTTTTATAAAATGTCTTGACAAGGATTTTCAAGTTATTGATGATTTATTACATGGTTTAAAAGTCAAGTGACTTTTTTATGATTAAGGGCTTGCATTTATGCATTAGATTCATGAAAGATATTTATGGTGTTGCAAGTAGACCACACCTTGTCGAGGGGCTGACGTGCCCAATCATCTTGTTGAGGGGGTGACATGCCTCAATCACCTTGTTGGGGGATGACATGCCCATTCACTATGTTGAGGGGTGGATTCATCGATCACCTTGTTTGGGAAGGGTAGGGGTGACAACCCAATCACCATGTTGAGGGATTGATACCTTGATCACCTTGTTGGGGGGTAACATGGCCAATCACCATGTTGAGGGGTGGATACCTCGATTACCTTGTTGGGGGTGACTTGTCCAATCACCACATTGAGGGGTGGGTGCTTGAATCACATTCCAAGGGGGTAACATGCCTTGGATTCCCAGTAGCATTCCGCTTGGTCTATGTTGGTTATGTTCTCTTCCACTTATGTAATATATATTTTTCATGTTATATGATTTTCAAGCATGTTTTACTTCAAGCAATGATCATGTATGCCTTATTGATATTATACTTATTCATTGCTTATAATTATGCATTTTGACTATGTTAGCTTATGTGTTGTTACGTTGCATCTTACATAGTACATTCAAACGTACGAATGTATACTCTAAGCGTACATTTATTTTACCATGTAGGGATGGGTTAGCACCTCCTGATCATCCTCCGCATGGCTAGTTCAATGCTTTGTAGTTAAGCTTTGGTGAGTTCTCAAGTTCAAGGGCACTATCTTTACTGTTCTTTCTATATTGAGATTTCTTCATGTTAA
Organism: Solanum medicagineum; assembly: GCA_026153255.1. NCBI lineage: Eukaryota > Viridiplantae > Streptophyta > Magnoliopsida > Solanales > Solanaceae > Solanum > Solanum medicagineum. Next base: position 13,479 of record JAPFFP010043130.1, on the reverse strand, counting down.
ACATTTGTTATTATGAGGGTGAACCCGGAGAGTGTCTTCGCCCCCACTTTAATCTATGTTAGAGGTGTTGTTGAATATTAAGATGTAATTATGCTATGAGCTTTACTCTTGAAATGTTTTATGATTACCAAAGACTTCCTTTAGCCCCGTTTTCCCTTATTTATGTCTCTCGTTGTGGTTATTTTGCTTTCGCGACCAAGGATGTGTGATTGATATGCTAAGAGGTTTGTTTGCGATTCCTTTGGGTTCCCCATTCGTCGTGTCACGTTTAGGCCCTAGGTTTGGATTGTAACACCTCGGCTCTCTCACTCGCCATATGACGGCTAGGCCCCTAGGTTGGGATGTTACAAACTTGATATCAAACCATGAGGTTTTAAAATATTCCTCAGATGTGCATGCATAACCTGTAGTATAGAGTCACGTTCAGGGTTTTGAAGCTCGCCACTATCTTGAATGAGGAGCTATGAGAAGTTTAGGGAAGTCTTCCCTTCTTTCTTATTCATGTCATGCCTAAGAGTTCAGTGAGGTTTTCTGCTAACTAACTAATGGAATTTTCTTGTTTCTTTTATCATGACGCCACAAAGAGCTGCATATTAGCAAGGCACTTCGAAGAACAATTTCCCCCACTCCAATTGGGCAATGGAGTATCTCATGTGGAGTTTTTAGCCACAGACACTTTGTTGGCCCAAGCATTGGCAAACCAAGAAAATTGAAAAGTTGTAATTTCTTCTGAACTAATTACTTTGGCCACAAGAGTACGTGACTTCAGGCGGATGAACCCGTCGAAATTTCATGGGCAAAGGTAGACAAGGACCTTATTGAGTTTATTGAGGAAGTTTATCAGGTTATGGCAGTGATGGGCATTCCTTCTAAGGAGAAAGCCGAGTAATGTCTTACCAACTCAAAGTAATGGCTAAGATTTGGTTCTAGCAATGGGCCGACGGAAAAGACCAAGGAGCAAGTCCTATAGGTTGGGAGGAATTCAAATGTATCTTTTTGGATCAGTTCTTCCCCATCGACTTTAGGGACATAAAGGTCAAGGAATTCATCAACTTGAAGTAAGGGAACATGACCGTGAGGGAATATGACCTAAAATATACCAAATTGTCAAAGTATGTCCCATTTATGATCGTGGATCCGAGAGCTCACATGAGCAAGTTTATTTTGGGTGTCTCCAAGTTAGTCTCCAAGGAATGCAAGACAGTCATGTTGGTTAAGGTGATGGACATTTCCCAGTCGATGATGTACCTGGAGCAAATTGAAGAGAGAAGCTTCGAGAAATGGCAAGAGAGTCTAAGAGGGCTCGAGTTGAAGGTGGAAACTACTCTCACCAAAGGGGCGGTGGTCACAAGTTCCAACGTGGCAAAATGAAAAGTGTTCAAGAATCTACCAACACTCTTCCTCCTAAAAAATACAAGGGGGTGGCTCCCAAACCCTAAAGCCAAAATTGCCCTAAGTACGGGAAGCCTCACAAAGGACAAATGCCTAGCTGGATGAAATGCTTGCTTCACTTGTAGGAAGTTAACCACCATGCTAAGGATTCCAGGAGCAAAGGCACAAGGCCTCAAGGCCAAAGGGGTCCAGTCCAAGGCACCCAAAGGACCAACCGATTCTATGCTCTTTATGGTCACCAAGAGGTTGAAGAAGCTCCAAATATGCTTACCAGTATGTTAAAAGTTTTTGATTATGACGTATATGCTCTTTTAGATCCGAGAGCAAATTTTTCTTTTGTATCCCCATTCTTTGCATATAAGTTTCATGCATGTCCCAAAGTCGTCCATGAGCCCTATGAGGTAAGTAACCTTGTAGGTAAGTCTATCATAGCCCAAAGAGTCTGTAGATGTTGTCCTATTTTTATTTTGCATAAAGTGATCCCATGCGACTTAGTTGAGCTTTTAATGGTAGAGTTCGATATGATTTTGAGGATGGATTGGTTGTATGCTTCTTATGCCTCCATTTACTATAGAACTAGTAGGGTTAAATTCCAATCCCCTAATGAGCCAGTTCTTGAATGGAAAGTTAACAACTCTTCGTGTAGGGGTTAATTCATTTCTTTTGTAAAGGCCCTCAAAATGATTCACAAAGGGTGTATCTACAAATTTGTGAGGGTCAAAGATGTCTCCTCCAAAGTTCCTTCTCTTAAGTCAGTCCCCATAGTAAGTAAATTCCTTGGTGTCTTCCCAGATGATTTACTGGGTGTTCCTCTCAAAAAGGAGATAGATTATGGTATAGACCTCTTACTCGATACTCATTCTATGTCAATCTCTACATATAGAATGGCTCCCGTAGAATTGAAGGAGTTAAAGGAACAACTAAAGGATTTTTTGGAGAAACTTTTCATTAGACCTATTGGTCTCCATGGGGTGCCCCGGTCCTATTTGTAAGGAACAAGGATAGGTCACTTGATATGTGCATTGACTATCAGCAACTCAATAAGGTCACCATCAAGAATAAATATCCCCTCCTGAGGATAGATGATTTGTTTGATCAACTCTAAGGGGCTACCCATTTCTCCAAAGTTAATTTGGGATCCAGTTATCACCAATTGAGGGTGAGAAAAAGTGACATCCCTAAGGTGACTTTTAGGACTATATATGGTCATCTTGAGTTTGTGGTGATGTCGTTTGGCCTCACTAGTGGACCAACGATATTTATAGACCACATGAATAGGGTGTTGAAGCCTTATTTCCACATGCTTGTTATGGTGTTTATTAATTACATTCTTATCTACTCTATAGGTGAGCAAGAGAACATGGAGCACTTGAGGGTAGTATTACAAACCCTGGGAGAATAGAAGCTCTATGCAAAATTTAACAAGGGAAAGTTTTGGCTAGATGAGAGTGCCTTTCTATGGCATGTTGTCTCTAGGGACGACATCAAAGTTGATACTAAGAAGACAAAAGATGTTCAAAACTGGCCAAGTCCATTTACTCCAACTTACATAAGGAGTTTCTTGGTTCTAGCGGGTTATTATCGATGGTTCGTGCAACACTTTTCTACTATTTCATCTCCACCAAGCTAACTCAAAAGAAGGACAAGTTTATGCGAACTCATGAATGTGAGAGGAGTTTGTAGACTTTAAAGGATCGGTTGACTTCAGTCCCCATATTGAAATTGCCAGAAGGGAATGATGGGTTTGCCGTGTGTTGTGATGCATCAATGATTAGGTTGGGTTATGTATTAATGCAAAATGATAAAATAATTTTATATGCTTCAATGCAATTGAAAGTGCATGAGAAGAATTTCTAGACTTATGATTTTGACCTCGCAGCGGTGGTTCTTGCCTTAAAGATTTGGCGACAATAATTATATTGAGTTTATGTTGATGTTTTCACCTACCATAAGAGTCTCCAACACGTGTTCAGCTAAAATGATCTCAACTTGTAGCAACGGAGGTGGTTAGAGCCACTCAAGGATTATGATATGAGTATGACGTACCACTCGAAAAAGGCCAACATAGTAGCAAAAGCCCTTAGTAGAATCGCCATGGGTAGTGTGTCCCATATTAAAGATGATGGAAATAGGGATTTAGCCATAGATACATTGATTGGCTATAATTGGAGTGAAATTTTGTGAGTTTGAAAGTGGTGGTGTAATGGTTCTTCATGGGTTAGCATCTTCTTTCATTGATGAGTTTAAGGCCAAGCAAGATCCTCATCCCGCCTTGGTCGAGTTGAAAACCTTAGTAAAAGATGGAAAGATGGAATTCTTGTCACATGAGGGGAGATGGTGTACTTTGATATCAAAGAAGGTTGTGTGTGCCCAATGATACTAAGTTGAAGAAGTTACTCATGTAAGAATCCCACAACTCTTTCTATTCCTTTAATCCCAGCACCACCAAGATGTATAGATACTTGAGGGAGATTTATTGGTGGAATGGGATGAAGAGGACATTACTCAATTTATGTGCGAGTATATCAATTGCCAACAGGTCAAAGTTGAACACCAAAAGTAGGGTAGCCTAGCACAAGACATTAAAATTCCTACTTGGAATTGGGAAAAGGTCAACATGGACTTCGTAGTTAGGTTGCGAAAGACCAAAAAGCATTTACTCCATATGGGTGATAGTTGACCGCATGATGAAGTCGACTCATTTCCTACTGATCAAGACTCTATTCCGTGTTGAGGACTATACCTCACTTGTATAGTAGATAGTTGGTGAGGTTGCATGGGATTCCATCTTTCATCATATCAAATCGTGGAGTTCAATTCACTTGCCACTTTTGGAAATCCTTTCAAAGAGGACTTTGTAGTAGGGTGAAGTTGAGTACGACTTTTCATCACCAAACCGACTGATAAGCTGAGAGGTCTATTCAGATGTTAGAGGATATGTTGAGAGCTTGTTTGTTGGAATTCAAACAAAGTTAAGATGAACACTTACCACTTATCATGTTCGCCTACAACAATACCTTTCACACAAATATTAGTGTGGCACTATTTGAAGCATTGTATGGTAGATAGTGTAGATCATTCATTGGGTGGTTCGAAGCTAGTGTGGTGGCTTTAATAGGACCAGATTTGGTGATGAATGCTACGGAGAAAATTAAAAGCATAATGGAGAAATTGCAAACTACTTAATGCCGACAAAAGTCCTACTCTGATGTGAGGAGAAGGGAACTTGAATTCCAAGTTAGTGACTGCTCTATTTGAAGGTTTCTCCAATTAAAGGTGTACCCTAGTTTGGTAAGAAAGGGAAATCGAGTCCTACGTATGTTGGACTCCATGAAAGAGTGAGAAGAGTAGGAAAAGTAGTATATTAGTTGCATCTGGATTTCTAAGATGGAAATCCCAAAAACAACCCTTTATTATGCAGCATCTGCAATAATCTACTCAAAATGGTGGACTTTTAATCTAGTGGTAGTGGAGGTAACACAATGGTTCCTATGACTTCCACAAAATGCGGATCAATCCTAAAGTTGTTCTGTGCACAACCTTGACACTCTATGTAGGTCGACTATTAGCCTCTTGAGGTTGGTTCTATCACCTATTGAAAAGTGGGTTACTTCGCATGCGATCTTCTTCTATTCAAAGTTGGTGAATAGTGTCATCTACATCACCTGAAGTGATAAACGAGCCATTCTCAACAAGGTTCATTGTAATTCTAGATCAAAAGTAGAAAGGGACTGCCTCGACTTCACGTATTTGGCATATATTGTACCTAAGCACCAAAAAAGAACAAAACAATGAAAAAAATGTAAAATCTTGAAATAAGAACTAATGGTTAAGTCACACAATTAATCTAATCCAAAATCCATATTCCCCGACAATAGCATCAAAATTTGATACTTAAATTACACCTCTCTAAGAAGTATAAAGCGATCATTATCAAATATAGAATCTAACCAAGGTTAGGGTCGATCTCATGAGGAATATGATTTACACATAATTTAATTACTGTGAATTAAAACTATTAATAAACTTATTTCTGGAAAGGAAGGATGCATAATTAAATAAAAATAGTAAATAAACACCTATTCTATGATCAATTCACTGGCAAGTATTGAAAAGTCAATGAAAGTATGCAACTACGGTATTGTATACTCCATGAAATCATAACTAATATTCAAACCTACTTCACGAATGGAAATAGGGATGCTCATAATCAGCATAATAACCCAACAAGAGTTGTGGTCAAATCCTACGGGGAATGGTGATTCAAGAGGTGAAGTGATGAATGGAGCTAGGCATTTGTAGACTCTAGTTGGGGGTTGCAAGTAATTAAATATCAATATTTGGCTAAGAACAATTCTAAGTTGCTAAACTAACAATTGATTAAGAATGATGTCGAGGGCGTGCAAATATGGGGATAGATCTAATTAGTCAGGTCTACACTCTTTATTAATTAAGTTAAAAATATGTGAGTAAGTTAGGTTTCTTGTAACCTACACTTCATTTACAATAGTGAAGGTGTTTCTCATGAAACTATTATGACATCACATACAAATTACTCAAGGACACGCTTAGCCTGAGAAATTATAGAAAATCACCTAATACTTTAACAATCACACCTATGTTTGTGGCATTCAACTGAAACCCCAAAAAATTTCTAGCTAATACATCTATTGCACACTCTAATTACTGAAATTAATGTAATAATCAAAGATCTAAAGTAAACCCCAAGTTTAAAACCACAGGATTATAGATGAAATTTATGAAATAAGTGTAAACTCACTCAAATGAACATTAATGTAATCAAAATATCATAGACCTAGCTAGGAAATCGAAGATCTATATTATATCCACACCCCCAATATAGGGGTTTCAGCCGCTCATGCTCAAAAGCAAAGAAATAATACTATAATAAGTTGTTGAATACATGGTTAAGATGAATTACTCTAGCTAATCTCCTTAGTTTCTTCGTGAAGCTTGAAATCACCAAACCATTATACTTCTTGAGCAAGAAACTTATGTGTACTCTATTCTTTCTCTCTCTATATATATGGTGTCTCTAAAATCTCTAACATGGGATGCTATGTACAGTATCCTTGCCAAAAAGATTATATAGTCCATGCAAAATAAATGAAGGTTTGCACATCAAATCACCATTCAGTGTTCAAGATCGGCTATCACCGAGAACTCTGACAATGCACCAAATGTGAACTTAACTGCCTTCTTCTTCATCTTTTGAAGGCTCAAGTACCTGCAGTATTAGGTGATGTCTCTATTCATCATCGATCCTATTCGACGATCCATCAAATGTCCACATGTGTTGCCTTTTTGGAACGAACATGAGAGCTTGGTTCCTGAAACATTAGGCAATCTCTTTTGGTATTCGGCGATCTGCCAAATGTGTCAGCGATGCCGCGTTTGATCGCAATTCAGGTGCTTTTGCTCTCTTTCCATGTATTGTTGCGTATTGTCCACTTATGCACTTTTATCTGCATTCCTGTGATATCACATACATATTAGTTAATAGCTGAATCATAATAGCACATAGAGGACAACATATTTTTCCCATTTTAAGCCCAAAATGAGTCCAAGATACGTACTCATCAATACCTTGATGTGCTGTGAAAATACAACACTTTTGATGCTTAAAACTTAGAATTTAATGTGTTCTCAATGCAATTTTAGTTGGTTTTATGTGCATTGAGTTATATTTGTAGGATTCCAGGGTTTGACTTGATTTTAGGAAGAAATACAAAAGTTACTGATTTTTTATGTAGTGCAAGACCCTTTCAGGCCATATATCACTCTACGGGTCGTAAAGTGGATGGATTTCATGGACAATTCCTGTGAGGGGATGATTTTCTGAAGCTGGTTCTACGAATATGCAAACGGGTCGTTGAATGATTTATGAGTCACTAAACATGGTTAGTTTCCTAAGAATCAGAGACTGGGACTTTCTGAAGATTCATCAAACGAAACCCCTTACGGGTCGTAAAACAATTTATTCACCGTAGAGGAGGCATCATAGATTTGAATTCTAGATTTCCAACAGCACTATACGAGACCCCGATTACAGGCTATGGAATGCATTACAGCCCCGTAAACTTGTTTGTGAGGCATCTGACCTAGTTATCCTATCATGTTAGGACATGTACTTTAAATATTATAAAGAGTTATTTTAGGTTTTTTTTCTGAAGTTTTCACACAGTAAAAAAACTCAGTAATTAGAGAGGAAAAATAGTGAGATAATATTTGAGAGTTTGGAGAACACTTGTACTTTGATTTCATCTTTAATCTTGTGATACTATATGAAGTTGTATTGGTTTGTTCTCAATTCAATTGTTTAAGTACTCTATTATGTTATTCCAATTTATAAGTCTTACAACTGCACAAATCATGAGTAGCTTAATCGACAACTAGGGTTATGGGAACCATGAAGAACTAACAAGGTAAAACTGGAAAATTTATAATTCTTTGAAAGTGTGCATATATGTATTAATTAATTTTCTTCGTTTTGCATGTTTTCTAGTTGTGGCCAACATTAGAATCCACCTAGTATTACTGACTAGCCCATGGTACTAATGAATAGGAAAAAAGATTAATTAATAAGATTCGACTGATGTCTTCTTGTCTAATCAATAGAACTGGGCCAAGGGGAGGTTGTACTGGGACTAATAAGTAAGGGTTAGTAATGCAGACTACGGAGACGGGCCAAGTCACATAGTGAAATTCTCCTCTCGCCTTGACCAAAAAGTTTGGTACACTTAACTTCCCGTCCTACATACTATACACTAGAAAAGAACTAGGTTATCTAGTAATACTAAGTTAGGGAATCATGGGGAACACAATACCCTAGTTTCTCTCCATATTGATTTCACTCTTGTGTTAGTTAGGTTTATTTTCCGTTAATTATTGCGAAACCACCTTTTTGGGGAAGTAAGTCGGTCAAATGAATTGGACAAATGAATTCGCATTATATTAGTGGAAACACATACTCAAAACCTACGATCATCACATCTTCATGCTCAATACTGACATAGTCAACTCAAGATGCTCCAAATCTATTCGTGGATGGATTTTTGAAGAAGGACTAATCAGTGAGTTAAGTACATGCTCCTCATCCGTGGCACCATCCAAATTAAAGATATGGACTATCGATACTCGAATTACTATGGACTAGAGAAATGACAAACGCATTTGAATGGCTTTTCACATATGCACGGAGTTTGCACAAATTTAAAACATCATTCACCCATTCAAGTCAAAAAGAAAGAAAATTCAAATAACTACAAATCTGTTACAACCCAAACAAGAAATTGGAATTTTCTCACATTTCTGTCAACAAAAACTTAGTAAGTATTGTCTCATCCGAACCATAAAAAATAGTAGTCAATCATCATCAAGTAATATTGGGGACTTCAAAATACTCATTGATGTGTTGTAAAAATACATTAGTTTTATGCTTAAAGCATGGAATTTTTGTGTTCTCAAATTGATGTTAGTAGATTTGATGTTTTTATAGTTTTTTTTTTTTTTGCAAGATTACAAGATTTGCATGATTTTTGGGCTAAATGTGCAAATTTTGCTGAAGTAGAGGTTTCACGAGACCTTTTACTAGACGTAGAGAATTTTATGGGTGTAGATCTTGTTTCATACACAATTCCTGTGAAGGCCCAAGCCTAGGGCCTAGACATGACGGGCGAATGGGGAACCCATAGGAACCCCAAACAAGCATCATAGCATATCATTACACATCCTTGGTCATGGAAGCAATGTGAAAAAACTTAAGAAATATAAACAAGGGGAATTGGGACTAAGAGAGAGAGAAAGATTTATACTTAAACAACTTCAATATCATAAGTGAGTCAAAGCGCAAGCATAATACATAACATGTTCAACAACACCTCTACTACATAGATAAGAGCGGGGGCCAAGACAAGCAACCGGGCTCACCCTCATAGTTAATACATGCATAAAAGAAAGATAGTCTTAAAACAAATTATGAGAGAATAGTCATTGTTCCCGATGGAGGAATCACCAAAATCTAACTTGAACAATCCGTCTACCCACAAGAAGAATCAATAGGAGCCCCAGTTCCTACATGGTAACATCATGGAGGCATATAGCATGCATTAGTATGTTTGAATGTACTATGTGGAATGCAATGCAACAAGAGATAAGCTTCATATTCAACATGCATAACAATAGACAATAGGTATGATATAGCAATATGACATGTATGATAAATGCATAATTAAAACATGCTTAAGTAACCCATCATCATAAAGGATATCATATGTGAAGAGTAGACCAAGCTAGATTTCCAAATGCACAACCCTTTGGTAGGATAGTGATGATGCCGCCCCATCACTTAGGTGGATGAGTACTAACCCTCATCTTGGTTAGTGATGATGCCACCTTAACACTAGGTGGAGAAGTACGAACCCTTCCCTCAGTTACCGGGGTTCTTAACCCCTCGAATTGGGATGGTCTAATGCAACACTTTATATTGGTTTTATCATAAGCTCTAATCTGATACTTCATCTATGAATAATCATATATATAAGTTCATTTCATCATCATAAAATAATTCATATCATATCTCATGCTTTGGACCTTCAATTCCTCAAGAAATCATAACCGGACATTTTATCAAACACCTTGGGGGTGTTTAATAGGGGTAAAAGACCGTGCAATTTAGAGATGAAATCATACAAGAAAATCTATTGTAAAACTATCAGTCAACACCTTGAAATACCCCTAAGACATTCACAACAAAATCCCTCATCAAATCCAACATTTGATCCAAGATTTAGAGAATAAAACATGCTTAGAAAACCATACTTTCATGAACTAAAATCACAATGCACTAAATTTCTCAATATACAAGACCAACATGTAAAATGAACTTTAAATCATGCAATATTAGTAAAAAGAGGGTTTAGGCCCCATGGGTGGAAGGACCCAATGGTTCAACACCACATACCTTGACTTTGGAGAGCCCTTGAAGAAGATTGGAAATGGAGACTTGAAGCTTGAATGAAATCCTTAAGATTGGTCTTGAGTTTTGGGACTTGAATTTAGGGTGAAGTTTGAGTCTAAGTATTTGAGTGAGTATGGGGAATATTTAGGATGATATGAGGGTGAAATAAGGCTTAGTATAGGTAAAAGCATGTATAGGAACCCTTGGTCCTAAGAATTGAAAGTCTTGGACCGAAATAAAAAAACAAGACCAAAATAACACCGTGATGCAGATTACTCACTGGATATCTGAATTTCTTCACAAACAAGTTCTACGAAAATGGGCTTAAATTCTTCATCGGAGCTCTGAATGAGGTGAAACCGAGTGTGTCGGAAAGCTAATGCAAATTTCTTTAATTTGATAGGTTGTGGGCCACCCAGTTCTTTGTGTGCTAAGAGATATGCCCCTTCAATGTAGACCCCTCCTAAGTCGCGTTTTTGCAATTTTCAGATTTTTGTACGGTTGCTCTGAAATTCGGTTTAGACCTATTCCCCACTCAATTCGACCACCTTAACAAGAATATGAAGTAGGATTTTTGAAATAACGAACGTATTTTTAGATATATAGAAATTACGATTTCGGGAACTTCCGAGGCACTCTTTTCGGCACTTTTCGGGGTCGTTACAATATCTCCCCCATGGGAACATCATGAACAAATTAGCCCTAACAAGAATGCAACACTACCTTTAAAATACCATTTTAATAATCTCAACATAAGGGTAAAACCATTATAAACTTGCCAACTTAAACATGGATGCATGTGAATGTCATAGGGCTTAAACATAGGGTTTGGAATCATAGAAAGGACTTGACATGTCACCATAAGCTTGAATAGAGTGAAAAAAATGTGGATATTGCTCCTCCATGCCCATTCTAGCTTCCCTAGAGACACATACGAATAGACGACTCCCCCAAAGGGCCTTAATGAACACCACATCCCCACTAATCAATCTCTCCACTCATCCATCCAACACCTCTACCGGGACCTCCTTCCAAGCCAACTTATCCTCCACCTCACCCACAACTTCAAAGAGTTCTATAACACTAGATTCACCAACACATCCCATCCACCTAGAAACATGAAGAACTTGGCAAACCATATCTACACCCATAGGCAATCTCCAAACTTAAGCAACTTTACCGACCACTCTCTACACTCTATAAGGACTCATAATCCTAAACTCAATTGTCAATGTTAAATTCACCTAATCCACTTGGTCCCATAACCACCATCTCCCCTTTGGGAGATAACCTCCGCTCTATCATCTTCTCACCCAAGACTTCTAACTCTAATAAGGTGGACTCAAGGCCTTGCTTAATCTAGACCTCTTAACCCAAGAAGATTTGGAACCACCAAGGATGCTACACCACCATGCTCAACTTCCCTCAACCTAACTTCCAACCTAACCCACCGATGGACCCCACTAGTCTCCTTCTTGCCAGCATTATCCACATATGATAAGCTACCCATAGGCACCCTTCTTAGAGCACCAACCACAACACTAGCCTTACGGGGAAAATGATGCACACTTATTTCTTAATCCTTAAAGAATTCTAACCACCTTCTTACTACCCACAATGTACGTTTATCATATTTAGCAAACAACATCTCATCCTCCAAGACTTGCAACACCACCCACAAATGATTCACAAGCTCTAAACAAATTAACATCTTATCACTGGAGACTGCTACAAACATATCATGGTAGGGCTTTAAGACCCTATTCATGAAACCTAATAGACACAACTAGTGCACAAGCCCAACTGACAACTCTACCAATAACAAAATGTTCATTCCTAGTTCAAAAGGGCACTTATGGATATCACCTACCCTCCTCCACACTTGAGAACAAAACCCGAACCACAAAGCAACCTTAGAGAAGTTACTAACCCATCATAGTTGACTAAATAAATCGACCATTCTTACCAAACATATTACAACCTTACGGGTTCTACACTCATTAGAAACATGCTATTCAAGTAGCCCAAACTACCACAAGACCTCTAACCTATCAAGCTAAGTTCAACCAAGACCACTAGACAATGTTCTATGCAACAAGAACATGGGGCAACCCTTATAGACCCCCCTCTCAATCCATCAATGCAAAATCGTTATCCCACAAGAATACTTATGATATACATATACATACTTTCAAGGAGGTAATAGTCATTCTTTTTTCCAAATCATTTCAATGCACAATTGGGCTTAAAAGCCAAACACCATTCCTAATAATTCATAATTACGCTCAAATGTCAATATCATGAGTTCATAGCTATAATACTCATGCATAGGAATAGCCCATTTACATACAAAATGGTGCAAGCACCCGAGATATTGAAAGAGCCAAAATCAAGGACATATATGTGATCACAATATTGTTACAACCAACCTTTTATCAAAATCATACCATAAAACGAAATTGGGCTTACCCATAACATAATTTTTCAAAATAATCCATGTACATAAATGCATACGCTATGAACAATGAGAAAACGACATAAAGTGAAGTAAAATCAACATTTATAATATGAAGTTAAAGTGAAAACAAATTAATTCCATATTTAAATCCATAGTGTAATCTCTCATCCATAAATAATTCAAAAAGGGAACATGCATATTTATGACTTCATAAACCCATAGTAAATCCTTATATAACGGTTTAAATCACATCAAAATCATCAAATAAACACTACCCATGAATCAATAGAATTTTAGGAATCATAATATTTAAAATCCCAAATTAAAATAAGTAAAATCCATGTATGTTTTCTTGAAAATAATTTTGGGTCTCCTTGATTGGGAAGGATCAACGATTAGCCCACATACACATGAATCCTACTAGAACCAAGGAATAACACAAGAAATAGCAACTCTCTGACCTATCAGATCACCCTACTCAAAATGTCGGTCACAACATGGCTTTGCTTAGCGTCAACTAAGTCATAGGAACAACAATAGAAGAGAACCTTCTCGCAATCTCTGGTAATAGCCCACTAAACCCAAGAGGCTCCTAATATCCGATGAAGTCAAAGGTCTAGGCTAATCTCTAATCACCTTTGTGCTACTA
>JAPFFP010043129.1:0-13491 GCA_026153255.1 Solanum medicagineum | reverse complement strand
GCGTTATGTTATGTTTGATATTTTATTAGGCGGCAGGACCGCAGCGGAGACCTTGTCGGCCCGCGTTGATATGTATATATATATATATATGTGTGTGTGTGTGTGTGTGCTTCTCTTTGTATTCTGGGTGCTGCTGCAGGTGCGGATAGTCACTAAAACAGAGGAAACTCTGCCGAAATTTCGGTAGATTTCGTATGCATAAGCTTGGAACTTGGGGTTGAATGTCGGTCTAGGTTTCTAATAGACACCAGTCATGGCCCTGGGATTGGGTCGTGACAGGGGGTTTAGCTACTCATGACTTGGGCAAGAAAACAAACAATAAATGACACATACATAGTTAAGAAATTAGCCAAGAAAAATGGAGAACAAGGAAACCTTTCTTAAAATCACAAGTTTGAATGATGAAATTGATTTACAAGTGATTCCTAATCTCTAAAGTAAGTGTCCAAATTGAAACTCTAGTCTAAAACCCTACAATATTCTAAGAGCTCCTCTCTCTAAAATCTCTCTAAAATCTATATAATTGTCTTCTCCTTTTTTAAAAAACCCTAACATATACTATTTATACTATTTACAAAATGTTTCTTAAAATAATTTAAAAATCCAGATCGACAGCTGTTACGACTCGTAAGATAACCTACGAGCCGTAATCAAACTTTCGTTGTCAACACTTGGTAATTTGAACTTCACTACTATGATCCACCTCTACAAGTTGTAATCTGGTATACGAATCGTATTATCTTCTCATAGTTCGCCATTGCATTTCTTGGTCCAATTTCAATCAACACTATTAATCACTACGAGGTCCCTTTCTACAAGTCGTAGTGAGGACTGCGACTCGTACCATGGGCTCGTATGGCTGAACTTCAATTTTTCAGATTTTGATTTTGGAAACTGTTAATTGCTATGATCATCCCCTATGACTTGTAGCTGGGCTATGACTCGTAGTGGGTCTCGTAGATCCTCAAATTCAACAAAGTTTGTTACTTTTCCCCCAAAATCAAGCCAACCTATATTTTCTGCAAAAATAAACATAAACCACATAAAAATCATAAAAGTTGCATTGGGAATACACAAGATCCCTTTTTTAAGGCCCAAATATGCTATTTTTTAACAACACATCAACACCCTCAACTTAGAATTGTTACTTGTCCTCAAGTGACGACTCAATCTAGATAGATAATGAACAATACATAGCAATCATCCTACTAGCATATACCTTACTCAATTTCAACTCAAGTACCCATACTAGCATTTTCAAACATGATCATGGAGCTACTAAGCAAATCATATCACATAGATGCATTTGACAATCCAACTATGACAAGTTAAGGAGTATCAACAATTCACACTCACTAAACTAGTCAAATGCTAAAAATGCAACCCAAATGCCCTCATAGAAAAGAAGCCCCTTTTTACACTCAATATGCATTTAAAGTTGTTCTAGGGACTATAAGCATACTCACTCTCACAAATGAGATTCATGCATGATAATCAATACCATAAGCTTGCCTATACACTCACAACCCGAACTATTAACTGATTGGATTAGAATCACTTTAGGACTTCATAGGCTTGTAACGTAGGTTCATGGGGCTTTGGTGTGGCATTTTGAGCAATTAGTGACTAAAGGCCAATCTTGAACTATGTTTTTCAACACTTTCACCTTAACAACTCAGTCATTCTTAAATAGTTCTCCCTTACTCCTTATTTTCAAGCTTTCTGGGTATTTGCTCTTCATTTTTTAGCTTGTGCCTTATTTTCAAACTCGTTTTACTTTTTTCAACTCATACTAAGGCATCTTTTTCTCTTTTTCTCTCACCCGATACATGGCTTTCTATTCTTTCTCTTATTTCCAACTCTTCACCTCAGTTTTTCTAATATACCACAAGGTATGCCACCCTCAACTTACATTTTTAGCCTGAGGTGAAGTACACAATATCTAATCCCCAAACCAGGGCCACTTTTGGTAGCCACCTCAATTTAGGCTTTTTACCTCAATCAAGGTTCACAATGTTCAAGGATAAAGAAGGGCCAATATCAAGGTATTTCACTAGATAAGGTTAGGCTAGCTAGGTATTAATAAGGAAAAAACACATGTAAGGCTCAAAAATTTAGAACAAGGGGCAAAATCTTTCATTCGATAGGTTATTTAGGTAAGAGTGGACTAAATTAAAGAACAATGGTCTAAGATCTTTTCCTAATCCACACAGTCTCCAGTAAAACTCAAAATAACAAGGCAAGTTCTGAATTAGTAAACAATGCATGAACACAAAAAAATTCAGCTCACATACACATGGCATTGCATACATAGCCAACATAGACTCACAGATCATGCTTCAAGCATCAACTTGCCTTCACTTAGTCAGAACAAACATTGCCAAACCATTCATATATACAAGATTACCAAAAAAATAACTACAAATCATAAAAATTTTGTGGGTATCGATTTTCCCAAAGCATTTGATAAAACCATTCAAAACGTTGTACATACCAAAAGTTTAATCACCATATATCAAGCAAATTACCCAAAACACCTAAAACGTGCTGATTTAACATAAAAATAAAAATAATCCACAAGGAAAAAGAACACAACAAGAAAACCTTGGGATATCAAAACTAGGATAGTTATGGACTAAAGGCTACTCAAACTTCACCCTAGTCCATAACTACCCATACCCTACCAAAAAGGTGTACTTTGTCCTCAAATGTATATAACAAAACAATAATAAAAACAGGGGGTCAAAAATAGCAAACATCAAGTGGTGCTTAGGCACCGACATCTGTCTAATCATGAGTAGCTCCCTCCTCCAAAGTAGTCTGGGCTACAACCGTGCTAGATGAGGCAACTCCCTGCAATCTATCAAGCAGCTCCTCTTTCTCTCTTGAACTCTGCAGGACAAACTTCGTGATCTGCTCCTCCAGATCGTCATTCTCCTTGGAGGTCCTCTGCTACTTATGCCCCTCCTCTGTATCAATCTCGTCTATCGGCCTCTTCCCGGGAGCACACGGTGGATCATCTGAAGCAAATAGATCAATCAAGTCTTCGTCCGCAGGTGCTTTCTCAGAGGTGTGATCGAGGCGGCTAGTGATGCAATCAAGTCGTCCTTAAACTTTTCCAACTCCTTCTGGAAGGTGGACATATCTGTAGACTGGGTCCCATAAAGTCTCTTCTGAACTCTAGCCTCGAAAACATTGACCTGGGCATCCATCATACCAATCCTCAGGTCCGTAATTGAGATGGTAAAAGCCTTGGATCTCTCCTCCGATGCCTGGACTTTCTGTCAGACCCAAGGCTTAATCTATTGCATCAACCGAGCTAGTTGGACCTCTGTCTTGGATAACCTGTGAACCATCACATAAAAAGCAACAACAGACATAATAAGAAAGTTTATAGAAGGAAACTGAGGTGTAGATGGCTCTGGTGCAGGTGCAGCGGTGGAGGGATTAGTCTTGATGTTAGTTGCTGCAAGCTGCTCTGGTGTAGCTAGAGTAGTAGTGGCAGCTAGAGTCAAGCCCTCTACAGATGGCTCAGAAGCAAAGGGCTCGGGAATAGGAGGAGGTGTTGCCCTCTGAGTGCCATCGGATTCTCATCAGCCTTGATAAGACTGGGATCTATGGTGTAGAGGGCCACGACATGTGGATCAAGATGGAGGGACACTCGCACCCTGACCTTTATGCATAATTTGTGGAACTAGATCAGAAAAGGTATGCATGTGTTTCTCCGAAGTGCTGACTCATGAATCTGCTTGGCCATCACACGGGCCCATTCAATATCATAGCCAGCTAAGATGCTGTCTAGCAGAACTACTCATTCCAATGTGATGACATTATCTGTGAAGGTGGGTCAGATGTGAGCCTGGATGATAGCCCACTAAAATTTAGCAGGGAAGGAGAGAGATGACTTCACGATGGGGCTTTGTATGTGTAGTGACCCATGTAGGCTCAGGGCCACGCTCTACTATCTGGCTGATCACCCTTCTCAGAAGCTCGATCTTCTGGTCTACATTCTTTCCAATCACATCTCATCTCATCTTGTCAATTCGATTGTCATACTCGACTGTGGACTCCGGTGCTCTACATGTAGGCCCAAACTGTACTCAGCAAATGGTTTCCTCTGAAATGTCCACCCACTAGCCTTGAACTAGAACCTCTCTCACCTGGGGTTGCTCAAGGGCCTTTTGTACTTTTGGAAGATCCCGTAGAATAGTAGCAGCATAAGCAGCGTAGAACTCCCGTACTAGAAGCGAGGCGTACTTGCCTAGCTTTACCGTCAGCTACCAAAGCCTATGCCTGTCTATCTCAGCCTCCGAAGCAGGGACATGATTCAAGCCAGAATCAACTAGTTGGGGTTCCTCGTAGAATGCACGCACGAGCTTTCCCTGCCTTTTAGGCTGTAGCCCCTATCTATATATGGCCTATATGCCCATGATCCCCCATCGATAATGCTAAGGATCCATATCAGAAATAGATGGGGCAATCCAGGACTAGACTGCTCCTCTGCCCTAGAGCACTTCATCTGACTCAGACCCTTCTTCACTTCCTTTCTCATCAGACTGGGAGCTACTCTCGACCTGCATTGGGTCTGCGCAACACGAGCTCTAGTTTGAAGCATCTTTGCCTCGGGGTCTATCTGAACATGATGGACCTCATTCGACCTATCAGACTGCTCGGCGTCCGAATCTTGATCTCTAAGCCTCCTATTGAAGGCCTAGATACTAGCATTCCTGTTTTGGGGAGCTATCACACCTGAAATTATCATCATAAACCCACAATTAGCCCTAAAATTTCTAGACAAAGCACAAAATAGATGAAAAAGCAGAAAGAAATAAAAGCAAAAGGAAAATACATATCAAAATCAACGCTGCATCAGTTGCAGGTTGCAGGTACATGTCCTTGATATGACTCGTAGTGGGGACTACGAGTCATACCATAGTCTCATAGTTCACAGGTACTTAGCAAAAGCTTATACTAAAATCAGGTACGAGCCTTAGTTATGACCCGTAGACGTGGCTACGGGTCGTAGACTGGGCTCATACCAAATTCCTGTGACCAAATTTAATCACAGGGCAAGTTCACGAGACCCTTCTACGATTCGTAGTGGCATTACGACCTATAGGTGGGTCTCATATGGTAAGTGTTAAGGATCTTTAGGCCACCGTTATTCCCTATGAGGGAAAACTACAGCTCGTAGATCCTTCTACGGATCGTAGGAGACCCTCGTAGCAGAGAATCACAGGTACTTGAGGTACCTATAACATCATCACACGGACTTCAAACCACAACAAATCAACAATCTAAACAATATTGAAGCAAATTCTCAGTCTACACATCAAGCACAAGATGATACGAACCCTAATCATGATATTCAATTCAACAACCTAACCAAAATCACACCTAACAATACAAAATCAAAAATCAACCCTTCAAAACATTCAAGAACATTCATATTATCATTTCCATAACCTACAACAAAATCATTCATCTTATACATACATGTGCAGGGATTGGTTATAAGTATTTCAAGAATTCACTCAAACAACCATTTTCACAAAATCACAATACCTAATACGACGATTCATGCTACCATGATATAGTCAATCAACTAACCATCACAAACCAATTTCATACATTTGATTAACACACATGGCCAAGCATGATCATCACAA
Organism: Solanum medicagineum; assembly: GCA_026153255.1. Classification (NCBI taxonomy): domain Eukaryota; kingdom Viridiplantae; phylum Streptophyta; class Magnoliopsida; order Solanales; family Solanaceae; genus Solanum; species Solanum medicagineum. The sequence continues at coordinate 7,822 of JAPFFP010043129.1, read as the reverse complement.
CCAAACAACAATGGTGATTTTATCAACTATGGTCAATTTCAAGGAATTTTAATCGACAAACACCCCAATTCTCTTTCAAAGGCATCAATTCTCCCCATGAATATTCTCAGTAACAATTTCAATCACAAATTCATTCAAGAAGTTCAATGGATAGATATTTTGTGTATGAAATTTAACCAAGAAACACACCTCAAAAGAAAACAATGAAAGATGAATAAAATGAGAAAGAGGGGAGCAAAAACCCTAGGTGTCGGTGAATTGCCAAAAAACTAATGTGGGCACGCCGAAAAATCGCTAGAATTACGTCATAATAGTTGGGGAAATGATTTGGGAAAGGTTTTGGGAAGATTAGGGTTTTAATTTGGGGTCAAAATCTCACCAGGCCGATTTGAAAAATTTTGAGAGTCGGGTCTACGAAAGCCCGACCACGGGTCGTAGCCCTGACTACGACCCATAGGTCATGGTTTCGTAGGAGTCCCAACACTTAGAAAATTTTGAAATCATACCTAGGGACTACAAACTCCATTTATGACTTGTAGCTTGGACTACAATGTTGGCTCGTCGTGGGAGTGCCAACTTTAGTCATCACTGTTATCCTCTACGAGGCATGACTACGAGTCGTAGTGTGCACTACGGTTCATAGGCCTGGTCATAGAGGCTACTTCCATTGCTATTTTTTGCAAACTTTTTGCACTTGTTCAATACATGCAAACCTTCATCTCAAAATACACCGTTATCCAAGCATACAACTAATTCAATGTCTTAAAAAGAAAATCAAACCACAATCAAGCCACTACCTAAAAATTCACACAACAAAAATAAACTCAAAATAAGCCAAAAACATGGAAAGTACTTGGGTTGCCTCCCAAGAAGCACCTTATTAAATGTCGTGGCATGAATTAGTCATCTTGAGTCATCAAAATTTCTCAATAGCCCAAACCTCGCTTTTGAGTTCATCGGGGTGCTTCATAGACTGGCGGATATCAAAAATCACTTATGCATCATTAACCCTAAACCTGAGTTGACTGGAGTCCATATCCACCAAGGCTCTCCCGGTGGCCAAAAATGGTCTTCCCAAAATAATAGAGACCTCAAAATCAACCTCACAATCAAGAATCATAAAATCCACAGGAAAATGAATTTATCCACTTTGACTAATACATCGTAGAGTATTCTCTCCGGCTTCTTGGTTGTCTATCCACCATCAATAACCTCGTTTGTGTTGGAGTAGGTGAACCCAAGCCAAGCTTTTTAAACATGACATCAAATTTATACTCGCTCCCAAGTCACACAATGCTCTTGCAAACTCAACATCACCGATGGTACAAGAAATGGTAAATGCACCGGGATCCTCCTTTTTTTGGACTAAGCATTTGGTTGTGATAGCACTACAATGTTGAAGCTCTCGCGAGAACTCTTAACTCATAGTGCACTTTTTCGTCACCGAATCCTTCATATATTTAGCATACCTGGACATCTTCTCTAATGCTTCAATGAGGGCAATGTTGATGGACAATTGTTTCAACATAGAGAAGAAGTGCTTGACCTTACCATCCTCTTCCTTTTGTTTGAGGCTTTGGGGAAAAGGAGGGGAAGGTCTTGGGATAGTCTTGTTCTTTATTTGCTCCTTCATCACTTCACCTCTCACCCCATTGTTAGCCAAACCTTCTTCCTCAATTTCAACCTTGTCATCAACATTCTTTACATGCTCTTTATTTACACCCACCGACATTGGAGGGTCAATGGTACTCTTCCCACTCCTTGTCATAACCACCATGCACTGCCCCTCATTCTTTGGGTTTAAGACTGTATTCCTTGGCAAAGTACCCTTTTGGAGTTGATTTAATTGGAGGGACACTTGACCAAATTATTGTTCCAATTGCTTGATTGCCACCGAGTGAGACTTGATGTTTTGGTTGATACTTGAGATATCTGATTTCATTCCCTTCAAAGTCTCATCTTGATGATTGTCCCTCTTCAATAACTTGTCAAACATTTTCTCAATACTAGAATTGCTAAAACCAGCTTCGTGATTATGAGGAGGCATTCGCTTCGGCCCCATTCGGCTTTTGGCACCCTATCTCTCTCAAAATAACCACCACAGTTATCTCTATATGCACCCTCTCGGTTGTAGTTCTGACCTTGATTTCTGGAACCTTGACGCCAATAGTCCGGATTGGACCCTTGGGCATTGTTCTGAAAACCCACCGCTTGATCTCTAACACAGTAAGCATCTTCATCATATTATGACTCACCGTACATGGGTGCTCTTAGGGGTTGGTCGACTACCGCATGAATACTTTCTTGAGTTTGTTTCACCACCAAGTCCACGCTAGTCTGGAGTTGAGCAAGTTGTTTCATGATCTCATCATTGATTTTTGCTTGATCCGAACTAATGCTCATAACACAAGAGCTTCTTATTTTTGACCCCATGCTCTATTGGTCTTCACTACTTGCTCCATCCTTTCCGCTATCCTTGTGAAGGGTTTATCTAAGAACATGCATTCCCATTATTGTATCGACATATGCTTGACTATTTTCATCAAGATCCCGATAGAAAATTTCCACTAAGGTATCATCCATAATTTTATGGTCCGAAACCATTCTCAAACACTTGGTGAACCTGTCCCACGTTGTACTAATAGAATCACCTGGCAATTGCTCAAAGTTATTGATTTGGTCCTTTAGTTTGAGCTTTTTGGATCTTGGAAAATATCGCTGTAAGAAGGCTCTTTGCAATTCTGCCCAACTGGTGATTAAAATCTGTGGGAGTTCTAACTACCATATTGCTGCATTTCCTATAAGAGATAGAGGGAACACTTTTAACCCAACAACATCCATCAAGAGATTCTGTGTACCCATCACACTTTTACACACAAATGAAACATTCTGAAGACGACTGTGAGGATCCTCAGTAGGTAACCCTACAAACAACTACTGGTCTGAAGCATTTGGAGTAATCCACTTGACACTGTGAATTTAGTGTCTGTCGGTAGTGGTGGCAACATTATAACATCTGTAACATTCATGGCCATAGGGTTCAACCAATATTGATTCCAACCATATACATTCTCGTTGCAATCCCTATGGTGTGGCCTATTTTCCCTTGGTGGTGGATTCTCCTCTCTACCCACATCAGCATCGTGTCGACCCATGGCTTCATCAACCGCAACATCCACATTTGCTTGGTCATTCTCCTTGCAATACGATGGATCTCAAGATTACTTGGAGCTAAGGGTCCACCTTGGCTCCTTGTGTTGGGCATACACCTAGTATACCCTGCAAAAGAAACTAAACAACAAAAACAAAAGCAAGAGTAAAATACAAGAGAATTAAGCAATCAATACTTGAATTAACTACTAGTGAAATCAAGTCAAAACCTCATCATATTCCCCGACAACTGCGCCATTAGTTTTGATCACGCTCAAACGGTACCTCTCACTTTGAGGATAGAGTGATCATTGTCAAATATAAAATCTAACCATAGGTTAGTATCGAATCCCAAGGGAATATGGGGTTTTGCTATATTGATTCATCAACAATTATTTTAAACATCAATTAACTCTATTCTCAATAAAGAAGGGGGGGCAATTTGAAATGAATTATAATAAAGTAAACTATACTAACAAAGAGACGACACAATCATATTGGAGAGTAACTTGGGAAATTGTGTTCCCCATGATTCACCAACTGAAACATCCTGGATAACACAACCTAAATTGGGACATTACATATAGGATGGTAACTTAGGTTCTTCCAACCCTTGGGCGAAGGTGAAGGTGAAATTTCACTATGACTCTTGGCCAGCTACCGTAGTGTGCCAACCAACCGTTAGATATAGTCCTAGTAAACCTCTCTTTAGTCGGGTTGGGTTGATTAGATGAGAACACATCAGTCGAATTCGGTCACCCATTTCCTTTTGCTATTCATCACTACCTTGGTCGGGATCATGACACTAGGCGGGGTTTAATGTTGGCCACCATTAAACAACAAGCAAAACGAAGAAAAAAATGGATAATACATACAAATACTCAACTCAAAAGGTGCAAATAATCCAGGTTATTAAGCTAGCTACTCATGGTTCCCACAATATCTAAGTTGTGAGGGTTTAGCTACTCATGACTTGGGAAAGAAAACAAACAATGAATGAATCAAACATAGTTGAGAAATTATCCAAGAATAATGGAGAACAAGGAAACCTTTCTTAGAATCACAAACTTGAATGATGAAACTGATTTACAAGTGATTCTAAATCTCCAAAGTGAGTCTCCAAATTGAAACCCTAGTCTAAAACCCTAAAATATTCGTGGAGCTTTTCTTTCTAAAATCTGTGTAATTGTCTTCTCCTTTTTTCTAAAAACCCTAACATATACTATTTATACTATTTTTAAAATAGTCCTTAAAATAATTTAAAATCCAATTCAGTAGCTGTTATGACTCGTAGTTATAGCTCGTAGGGTAACCTACGAGCCGTAATCGAGCTTTCGTTGTCAGCACTTGGCATTTTGGACTTCACTGCTACAATCCACCTCTACGAGTCGTAGTCTGGTATACAACTCGTAGTGACTTCTCCTAGTCCACCCTTGCATTTCTTAGTCCAATTTCAATCAACACTATTAATCACTATGAGTTCCCCTTCTACAAGTCATAGTAAGGACTATGACCCGTATCCTGGGCTCATAGGGCTGAACTTCAATTTCTCGGATTTTGATTTTGAAAACTGTTAATATCTACGATTATCTCCTATGACTCATAGCTTGGGCTACGACTCGTAGTAGGTCTCGTAAATCCTCAAATTCAACAAAATCTACTACTTTTCTTCAAAATTAGGCCAACCTGTATTTTTTACAAAAATAAACCCAAAACACATAAAAACTATAAAAAATCGCATTAAGAACATACAAAATCCCTTATTTTATGCACCAAATGTGCTATATTTTGACAACACACTAGGAACCAATAGGTTGAAAGTGCCATATGGGAAGCTGAAGTAGACATGAAGAAACGATATCCCGATATCTTTCATTCTAATCAAGCTTGAGGTACTATGACTTTTTCTACTTGAGAACCTCTCCATCCTTTCTTGTCATTTTCATGTCATGTATGCATGGTTATGCGATTTTAAGGTTACATGTAAATATAATTTGAGGCATGGTTTTGAAACTTTTCATGATGCATATGTTGCATTTTGCATACGATGCATGTATTCTATTCCTTGGATCTTACCTTCAGTACATTCGGGGATGAATATTTTCAAGGGGGGGGGGGGATATTGGAAGGCCCCACATGTTGAAAGGTGTAAAAGTGCCTAAGCAAGGAATTGAAATTTTATAAGTGCTAGTGAATTTTATGAGGTGGTCTATGAGTCATATGTTGTTCCACGAGTCATAGCTTGTGCTCGTGCAATGAAGGGTAGATATGGCGAAAAGATGGTTTTTTCTAGAGGTAGGAGTACAAAATAATAGTACGGCTCATACATTAATTGACGGGGCTGTAAGTCGTGTCATGGTCTGAGATTCAAAGAGAGTTTTTGAGGGTGCAAAATGTTACCAGATGAGGCCCCTTTTGATGAACCATGGATTGCACCACGCCCATAATCCAGGTCTCATAGTCCTGTCTGACAATTTTTAAGAATGGACAGTTTTATCATTTTCTAAGCCTATGATTCATCATTTTAACCCCCAAATGACCCCTTATCGGCCCTATACAATCCTAATCCACTCCATCCCTTCTTCATTCAAAATATTTCTAAGTCTTAAGCCCCTCTCCAACACTTCCAAGTTCTTTAAGACTTTCAAGTGTAAGGTGCAACCGCTAGGGCTTCAATTTCTCCACTTTCAAATTAGATTTTCTTTCATTAAATCACACAAAGGAAAATGGGTTTTGATTTGCGGAGACCTTTCCTCTATAATCTCAACTATTCATTTTCCTCATTTATTTACAAGTCATGGAAACTTGTGGAAATTTTATGAACTCTTTTGTGTAATGATATTATGAAGTATTTTATGATGTTTTATCCTTGTATACTATTATGCTATGAAATGCTATATCAAATATATGATTTAAATGAGGGTTTGATAATACGCTGGCCAAGTATTTTTATATTTTTGGTGGGTTATTTTGAATAATGCTCAAGTAATTCTATTTTACTCCTCTCACGTCATTTACTCTTAAATTTCATGGGTTTAAACTTATGTACATATACCCACCATGATTTGATTAAAGGTGCATGTCAAGCTTCTATGTTGATGAAACCCTTATGGCAAGATATGTAAACTATGAATGATGTGAATTTGAAGGGCTATTATGCATCATGCTATGAGATATGAGAATATTGTGAAAATTATGAATGATATGAAGCTCTATCTTTGATGTTCTGAAATTTTGATTTTGAAGAGCTACTCTATGAAGATACTATGATATTATGATGCTTTGCATATTATGACCATAAGTATAATTTGAGTATTCCTTGGGATTGTGACCTAGCACTGAGAGGACCTTGGTAGACAACCATTGTCCCTTAACTATATAGTCACTATAGGTTTATGAATCAGCTAATGGATCCATATAACTTAGGTTCCATGATTGATGTTTCTGTATGACACATGTTAATTAAATATTCAAAAGGGTGGTGTTCCCATTAAGTTCTTATCATATGTTAACCGAAAAGGGTGGTGTTCTTGTAAGGTGTTTATGAAGCACTTTTTGAAATATGGGAGTTCCCATAAGGTGAGTGTTTGGTTTATCTTGACAAAGTAGAACACTCGATGTGGAGTGAACATCGGAATTCCAAGTAGTAGGTCGCTTTGTCTTACATGTCGGTTATGGTCCCTTCCCATCTATGCACGATCTGTTATGTGGCTTAAGCACATAACATATTGATTAAAAAGGCATTTGAGAATTCATGACATATTGATCTTATATCCATTGATTATGATTATGCATATTATTTAATTATGACTTATGCTCTTTGTTGCATTGCACCACGCATACTTAATACTTTCCAAGTACAAACAGATACTTTTTCCTATATGATCTAACCATGTAGGGACCAGAGCTCCTATCCATCCTTCTCCTCCATGTGGCTAAGCGGTTAGATTGAAGATTTCCTATTGGTGAGTCCTCCATATTCGAGGAAAATATCTACTTACTTTCATGCTTCATTACGACTTGTTTATTTATAGATATTTATCTTTTAAGAGTAAGCCCGGGAGATCTTTTGGTCCCCGTTCTATTCGTATTAGAGGGTGTTATTGGACATGAATTTGTATGTTATAAGCTCGACTTCAATCATGACTATTTATTATTGAAGACTTCCTTTAGTCCCTTATTCCCTTCTATGAGTTGGTGCTCGTTGTAGTGTTGAGATGGAAGTCCTAAGTCCCTATTCCTCTCCATAGCGTGAGTCATACTTACCGGCCCCTTAGACATTATTTGCTACGTGGTCATACTAATCCTCTTCCCAATAACATCCCTATAGCTTGAGTCCAAAGTTTTGTTTCTCCTAGAATTATGTGTTTACTGTTTAATTATGCTCCCGTAACCAAGAATGTGTGATATGCTGTCAAAATACAGCACATTTGATGCATAAAACTTGAGATTTCTTGTGTTCTCAATGTAACATTTACGGTTTTTATGTGTTTTTGTGCTTGTTTTTACAGAAAAGGTGGGTTGGCACAATTTTGGGGAGATTGCAGACTTTTTTTGGTTTTTGTAGACTTACGAGACTCTCTATGAGTCGTAGAGCCATGTACAAGTCGTAGAGTGGATTTTGTAGGGATTTCAGTGTTTGATGAAACTCTTAACATTTGAAGTTCAGCCG
>JAPFFP010043128.1:0-13491 GCA_026153255.1 Solanum medicagineum | reverse complement strand
TTGGAGGTTATGGGTATTGTACGAGATAATTTGACCTATGAAGAGGTCCCGGTTGAGATATTGGATAGACAAGTGAAGATATTGAGGAAAAAAGATGTTGTATCCGTTAAGGTCTTTCGAAGGAATCAACAAGTTAAGAGTGTTGTATGGGAAGCCGAAGTAGACTTGAAGAAGCATTATTCGTACATCTTCCACTCTACTCAAGCTGAAGGTACTAATTTAGGTCCTCTATATGATTTCAAGTCCTTAGTTTTAGTCCTCATATCATGTTGCATGCATTCATATTTACGGTAACATATTTATGGTGATTTTGGCATTCATGTTGAGATTTTTGAAAATGATGTTTAAGTGTAATTGTTGCATTCATGTCGGGGTGAAATCTTCATGATTACTTCTCTTATATATGTTTCTTTGACATTCGGGGACGAATGTTCCCAAGGGGGAGATATTGAAACGACCCAAAAATGTGCTTTAGAAATGCCCATAATTGTATATTCCATATATCCCAAAATTCTTGCGTGATATCGAAAATCTGACTTCATATTCTTGATCAACGGGCAAAATTGAGTGGGAAATGGGTATATCTCGGATTTTAGAAGACCCATAGTGAAAAATGATTTTCACCAATTATTCGCAACTAGGTAGGGGTTCGCGATAGTTACTCGATGTGGACCCAGCCCAGAATAGGCTATAACTTCCATAATTTTCTATTTCGGCCTAGGGGAATTGGGGTTATGGCTCCATGCCCATTTACACGTGAAATATCCCATACTTAGCCATTTTTCAACTCCATATCACTCAAAAACCCTCTCTAAAACCTCTCAACCATTTTATTAAAAATTCCCATCCAAATTCAAGTGTCTCAAGCTTCATTCCGGATCTTAAGAACTCCATTCAAGCTTCAACTTCTCTTCAATTCTACATCAAGGAATCACCAAATTTAGGTATGTGGGTTTTATCCATTGGGTTCTTTGACCCATGGAGTCCAACCTTCCTATTTTATGAAAATTACATGATTTCAAAGTTTTATTACTTATGGATATTTAGTGTTATGGAATATGACCATGAAGTATGTTAGGGTTTTGTCAAATAATTATGATTATGAATGAATATGTATTTTGAGTTTGTACTATGAATAAATCTTATATTGTTGAGACTATATATGATTCAAGCTATGTGATCTACGAACAATTGTGATGTTTTGATATGATTTACAATTACCCATGGTGGGGTTTTACCATGATGTTGGTGGGCGAATTTACATGACTTTAAGATGCATTGATTTCACAATTTCATAATTTATGCTCTTGTATTTTGCATTATTTGAACATGTGCCCAGGAAGTGTTCGATGAAATGTCAAATCAAGAATTCTCAAGTTATTTACATGTTATACATGTCAAGTGACTTCATGATGAATATGGGCTATCAAGTATGTGAGAAATTCACTAAATTATCTATGATTATGCAAGAGCGAAGTGAAGCCCTATTTTCAAGATTTTACCTCTTGTGAGCCATTCATGTTAAAGCAAGGGTTCATATATTGTTATTATACTCTCATGTTTCAAGTTAGGCTCACCATTAGAGGTCAAGAAAAATTAAGAGCTACTCATGTCATGTTTGCATGTTTCTTTCAAGTTATACAAGTTATAATTATTTCAAGTATCCGCAGGATTAGACTTAGCGCCTATGGATTAGTTGTTAGCGTTGATAATCTTCAAGGGTCCATACTCCTTTCCTCAAACTATGTGCCAACATAGGATTATACTTTACCCTTGATATATAAGTGGATCCATTTAGTGCACGTTATCATGAAATCCACCCCGAAATGGGACGGGTTCCTGTAAGGGGGGTTACTTCTCTGAAATAGGACAGGCTCCCGTAAGGTGAAATATGATTTACCTTGGCATGTAGACCACCCCTTTACCAATGAGGGGTAATAATCGAGATTCCAAGTTGTAGCTCGCTTGGTCTTACTTTTGTCAGTTAGGGTCTCTTTCTACATGTATATCAAGTCCCACGCAAGTTGAATGATTTATAAACATGTTTTACTTCAAGCATTGATCATGCATGTCATATTGAGATTATGCTTACCTATTGCCTATTACAATGCATCTTGACTATATTAGCTCATGTCTTGTTGCATTGCTTCCTACATACTTAGTACATTTAAACGTACTAACGCATGCTTTATGCCTACATGATACCACTATGTAGGGATCGGAGCTCGTCTTGATCATCCTCCACGTGGCTAGTATGGTTCTATGAATATAAGACTTGATGAGTCCCCAAGTTCGAGGACACTATCTACTTTTCTTGCTATTTTTTAGACTCCCTTGTGTTGAACATTTTTCATTATGAGAGTGAGCCCAGAAGGTGTCTTAGCTCCCGCTCCATTCTGAGTTAGATGAGTATGTTGGACATTATGATGTTATTGTGCTATGAGCTTGATTCTTGTGCGTGATTTTTATACCAACTCCATTTTATATATCTTTTGTTGGTGTTTACTTTACTTCCGCGACCAAGGATGCGTGATTGATATGCTAAAAGGGTTGTTTGGGTCCCTTCGGGTTCTAATTTGCCGTGTCACATTTAGGCCCTAGGCTTGGGTTGTGACACTACAAAACCATGATTTATATGAGCCGTAAAACATGCTACGTCCCATAATTGGGGTTTTGTAGAGTCCAGGCCCAGTAACTTTCAGTTGAACCAATCAATATATAAATAGAGGGGTCGAATTAAAATTTGACCCAATTTTTTATCTAAAAATGACCAAACTAGGCAATCTAACCCCCCACTCATGTTTCCGATACCCACAGGCCATTGCACACCTACTTTTCGGCAAGACACCGACGACCTAAGGTCTTGAGCCTAACCACCTCCTTCTTCTTCTTCACTTTAATCTCAATTCTTCGTAAGTCTCGATTTTATTAAGACTTACAATTTGCCTTATTTGAATGATTGATTTGAATATTTTGTGGACTATAGTGTTTAGACACAAAATCCATGTTTGAATTTAATTTGTAATAGTTGATATTAGGTTGCCCATGTTTGATTTACTAATTAAATCCGGGTTTGGGCACTTTGGCCTCGTGTAAATGTTTTGGATAGTTGTTGTGCCTATTGAGTCACTAACCATATATAGTTGAATGATTGTATTTGTGAATTTGTGACTGATGACATAAGTACATGATCTTCATTGATGTCAATTAGAAGTGGTCGGAATCACAGGATAATTCATGCTTGATTTTCTTTCAAAGGGGTGTATGTATGTTGAACATATTGGCGGTAATGGTTGTGGTATGAAAATCATATGGGTGTTTGAGTTTTTGCTTCAATGCTGGTAGTTTTTTTGTTGAAATAAGTCATTTGGGGCTCGTGTGATGGGCTTAGAAACACAAGTGACTGAGGTTTTTGGTTCACAGGTGGCCTTTACGGCATGTGGATCATTCTGAGAGTAGTGATTGCTACTTGTGCAAAATTCCAGAAACTTGATATTTCTGAGTGACCCTCAGAAGAGACCCTTTTCAAATCGTAGATCACTTTACGTCTAGTAGATAGGTCTCGTAGATCCCTACTTGAAAATATTCACTCACTGGAAATCTCTACGACCCAGTCTGCGACTCATAAACCACGTAACGAGTCATACCTCGTCTCACAAACTTTTTGAGTAACAAATATTAATAGAACCACTATCTTAAGAAGGTTCTTTATGGCTCTTAGTATCCACTATGGCCCGTAAATGTACTTTCATAAAACCCTTCTATAATTCAACTTAGTTCATTTTTTCATTACAATTTTGATTTGTTGGGGCTAACCAGGGTGCATATATTTTATGTTTTAGGTACTATGTCCCAAAAAGAAAGACATGATGAGATCCAGGCCCTAAAGAGGAGGCTCACAGATGAGCCTTCGGATAATGAGCAGGCCAATCAGCGGAGTTGCTCACTAGAGGTGCTGGATGTCAGCTCAGACCTGGAAGAGGCCAAACCATAGACCAGAGCTGCTGCCAGAGCTGGGTGTACTCAGACTATTATTGCTCAAACTTCCCAGTCTGAGGAGGGAGGCAGCGACGAGAGAGGTTTATCACAGATGACTCCAATTGGAAAAGAGTCCAGCTCTAGGGGAGGCTCTGAGGACAGATCAGAGGCAGAGTCTTCCATCGGCCCCGATCTTCACCATCTACACCAGATACCCTCAATAGCCAGTGGTTCTTCGAGGGCATGCAGGAGATATACAGAGAGGGCGTGTAGCCGAGAGAGCAGGGTAATTTAGTCCACTCCATCTATGAGGAGCCTTGAGTTATATCTAACAGAGTAGATAGTGTCTCGGGTCTCCAGGACACAATGACTCGGTATGGGCTTTAGTGATTCACATATGCACTTGGACGATACTCCTCGACTTTGTTGAGCGAGTTTTATTCCTCTTATGTAGCCATGATCCAGATTTCTCTTCCCAAGGGGAAGAAGCTGCTCACTCAGCCCAGACTGACCGAGACGAGAATAATTGGCCGACTTGTAGATATATCAGATCTATGATCTATTATATGTTATTTGGTCTTGAATTTCCTTCCCTAAGATGCACTTGAATGTTCTGCTACTGGGTTCGAAAGATAAGGGACCCACTTTGGATGAAAGATCCAGAGAGGCAACCCACTTTGATGAGATGGGTCGCTAGGTACATTGCTGAGCAGGGTCCAGAAATTTCCTGGGTCACCACTCACTTGGAGCCAATCATTAAGAATTCGCTTAGTTTCCCCACTAAGTTTTGGTGGACGGTTGTTCATTAACACATCCGACCAACACTTTCTGATAATACTCTAATGTTGGAGTGTGCGGTTTTAGTGTGGCCCTCCTTATTACTGAGGAGATTCATGAGGCGGCATTAAAGAGGTCCACCTCCATTCCATTCCGCCATATGATATAGAGGCTCTGTCAAGAGTCGAGGGTGGAGATACTACATCAGTTAGACTAGATGATTGAGGCCCAGAGTACATTGGATCCCAACCTGATCAAGGCTAAAGAGAACCCAATGGCACTTTGGTGAGCACAACCTCTACTTATGCCTGATATGTTCGCCGAACTCCACCACCTGATGTTTCTGAAACTTCCATCACTACAGCTGTTGCTGCTGAGGAGAGGCCCTGCAGCCCGAAGAAATTGAGGAGAGGGGGCCTATTCCTGCACCACAGACCACGACTTCACAGGCTACCACTAAGGGCTTGATCTATTTGTCCACTACATCTATACAAGCCATAGTGCAGAGATTATCATATGCTGAGTCATAACTGACTCAGCTTGTTCATCAGATTAGGCTATGGGTCCGCGCCAGGCTACTATAGACATGGAGGGTTAGAGTCAGGCATTTGTATTCGCAACTATTCAAGATAGTATCACTATCGTGGATGCCCGCATTGACGCCTTCAAGGAGAGGGTACAGTGGAGATTGGGCGAGGTTTAGCCTTTAGATCGTCAGATTTGTAGATGGAGATCCGACAGCTCTAAGTTAACATGATAGCAGCACTTGTGGCACCAGTTGCACTACCAGAGACTATACCTCCAGTGTCGATGGTTGACTTATTTGCTCCTAAGAAGCCTATCTATCCTTTTAATGAGAAGAACCCCTCACAAAGGATGATGAGCCAGATTAGAGATGCGTACGTGCGAGGCTCATAAAGGAGGAGGAGCTCGAGCATGTCTTGAAGAGATCGAGACATGATAAGGAGATGAGAAGAGGTCGATAGTTGGAGCAAGTGAGGGGTGTTTTCCCCTCCATACAGAGTACCACTGCTAAGTAGACCACCCCGCAGGAGGAGGGTGGCTAGATTCAGCCACATACTGCACTTAGGCGCCCAAGTATGCTTTTTGACCAATTATGTGTTATTTCGTTTTGATTTTTGTGCATTAGGGACAATGCACATCTTTTTTGATAAGGTGTGGGTAGTTATGGGCCTCAGTGAAATCTGAGTATCTTGGGTCCATAACTACCCCAATTTTTTGATCCCGAAGTTTTCTTGCCTATATTATATTTTCCTGTGGATTTTTACTTTTTGTTGAACTGGCACAATTAGGATGTTTAGATAATGGTTGTAGCGTATAGTACAAGTACTTGTGGCATGTAGCATGTTTTTGTGTTATATTTGAAAAATTGATCCCTACCAAAAAGGTTTATTAGTAAGATAGCAGTCATGTATGTTTAGGTGTGTGATAGTGTTTGTTCTTACAAGTGAGGGTATATTGAGATAAAATGCATGATTTGAGAGTCTTCTGTTGATGATGTATGCAATGTCATGTGAGTGTGAACATAATTTTCTAAATTCATATGTTTGGTGCTAATTGAAAACTTGCCCTGTTACTCCAAGTTAAATTGTAGACTAATGGGATTAAGAGAGGATCTTCGGCCATTGTTCTTAATAGCCCACTTAGCCTAAAATGACCAACCCAAACTGATATAATCCGTTGTTCCTAATGATTAAGCATAACATGTACTTATTCTTTGAAAACACCTAATTAACCTAGCCTTGTAAGTTGTAAAATCCTAAAATTAGCCCTGGTCCTTCCTTCAACATTGTGCACCTTGAATGAGGCAAAAAACTTAAGGGTGGATACCAAAAGTTACCTTGGTTTTAAGGGTAGATATTATGCACCTCAACAAAGGCTAAAAGCCTATGTTGAGGGTGGTTGGTGTAACGGAAAACTGTCACGACCCAAGCCTAGGGCCTAGACGTGACACAGCGAATAAGGAATCTGAAGAGACCCCAAACAAGCCTCTTAACATATCATTACACATCATTGGTTATGAAAGCAATTGAACAACATAATAAGAGTAGAAATAAGGGAGAAAGGGCTAAAGGGGAGCTTTCATAGCATAGGACATCAAAACAAGAGAGTCAAGGGCTTAACACATAACATGTCCAACAACACCTTTACTACATGGATAAGAGCGGGGGCCAAGACAAGCAACCGAGCTCACCCTCATAGTCAATACATACATGGAAGAAAGATAGTCTCAGTACAAAGCATGAGATCATAGATATTGTCCCTGGAATGGAGGACTCACCAACTTGCTTGAGAGAATTCGTACTAGCAACGTGGAGGAAGATGCTCAAGTGGGGCTCTGATTCCTACATAGTGACATAATGTTGGCATAGAGTATGCGTTAGTAAGTTTAAATGTGCTAAGATATTGGGATACAATGCAACAAGAGATAAGCATCATAATCGAAATGCATAAGCATATCCAATGAGTAGCACATAACAATATGGCATGCATGGATGATGCTTGAAGTAAATCATGCTTACATAGAACATAATACATGTGCAAGAAGGTACTATAATTATATAATTCTTTGTCTGTTGAGGTACCAAACCCTCAATTCGTTGGTGGATCGTCTCACCCTACCACCCATGGTGATTGAGGTACAAACTCCTCAATTGGTTGTCAAGGTACGAACCCCTTGACATGGTTGGTGTATTGTCTCACCCTACCACCCATGGTGATTGAGTTACAAACACCTCAACCCGGTTATTAAGGTACAAACCCCTTTATTGTGGATAGTCACACCCTACCACCCATGGTTATTGAGGTAAAAACCCCTCAACCTGGTTATCAAGGTACAAAGCCCTCGACAGGGTTACCCAAGCTCTTAAACCCCTGATGGTCAATTTCCAACACTATATAGGAGGTTATCATATACATACTTTCCTTTCATCATCATAAAGTCATTCAACTCATAAGACATGCATTGGACAGTCAATTCCTCAAGAAACCATAACCGGACATTTTATCAAACACCTGGTGGGTGTGTAGAGCTAGTGTAAAATCATGCAATTTAGGGATGAAATCATGCAAGAAAATCCAATGTAAAACCATCCATCGATACTTGGTAACATCCTCAAGAAATAAACACCAAAGGCCTTCATTAAATCCCACAATAGATCTTAGATTCATAGCTTAGAACATGCTAGAACTATCACAATTTCATGAAACCCCAACATAGTTCATAGTCAAATTCATTGTAAGTAAGACCCATAAGTAAATCAACTTAAAATCATGCAATTTAAGTAAAAGGAAGCTTGGGCTTCATGGGTGAAAGGAACCCATGAATGAAACCACATACCTTAGTCGTGGAGAATTCTTGATGAAGATTGAAAATGGAGACTTGAAGCTAGAGTTAAATCCATAAGATCCAGATGAGTTTTGGGACTTGAAATTTGGGGTGAAATGTTATCTAAGTGTTTGAGAGAGTATTTGGAAATGTCTTGAATGATAAGAACGTGAAATATTGCTAAGTATAGGTATTTTCATGCGTGGGAAGGCTTAGTCCCAAGACCCAAAGGCCTTGGATCAGACACGACACAACAGGCCAAAAATAACATTGATCCGCGCCCTGGCCGCGTCTCGCCAGGGGCGTGGATCGTCGCTAGAATTTCCAAATTGTGGATTTTTAAATTTTGATATGGTTGCTCTAAAATCGAGGTTAGACCCATTCCCCACTCAATTTGATCCCCTGATCAAGAATATGAAGTTAGATTTTTGGTATCACGCAATACAATTCCGGGCACTTCCGAGGCACATTTTCGGGCACTTTTTGGTGTCTTATCAATATCTCCCCATTGGGAACATTCGTCCCCAAATGTCAAAGAAAGGTATCTGAGAGAGGTAAACATGGCAATTACTGGCCATGTAAGGATGCAACAATGCACTTAAACATCATTTCAAAAATCTCAAAATAAGTATAAAATCATCATGGACTTGTCAATTTAAACATGAATGTATACAATGACATGAGGGCGGAACCTAAGACATGAAATCACATAGGGGACTTAGATTAATATGTTAGGTTTGAGTGGAGTGGAAAAGGTAAGGATATTGCTTTTAGATGTCCGCTTCGGCCTCCCAAGTAGCACTTTCAACTTGTTGATTCCTCCAAAGGACCTTAACGGAAGCCACATCCTTGTTCCTCAACCTCTTCACTTATCTATCCAAAATTTGAATCGGAACCTCTTCATAAGTCAAATTGTTTTCAACAACACCCATAACATCAAGAGGTACAATAACATTAGGGTGTCCCACACATTTTCTCAACATGGATAAATGAAAAATCGGATGAAGCAAATCCATCTCACTAGGAAATTCCAACTCATAAGCTACCTTGTCAATCCTCCTCATTAACCTATAAGGGCCCACATACGTTTGGCTCAACTTTCCCTTCATACCACACCCTTTCTCTAATCATTATAACCATCTCAAGAGCCTCCATAACTAGATCTGGTCCGAACAATGCCACCTCTCCAACTTCAAACCACCCAACCGGTGATTTACAATGTCTACCATAGAGAGCCTCAAAAGGGTCCATAATGATGCTAGAATGATAGGTATTGTTATAGGAAAACTCAATTAATGGAAGATGATCATCCTAACTTCCCTTAAGCTCCAATACACAAGCCCTAAACATATCCTCAAGTGTCTGGATAGTTCTTTTGGCTTGGCCATCCGTTTGAGGGTAAAAGGCCATACTAAGTTTATATCTTGTACCAAGACCCCTTTGAAAGGACCTCCAAAATTTGAAGTAAATTGAGCACCACGATCTGATATGATGGATAGAGGAACCCTATGCAACCTCACAAAGTTATGAATGTACAACCTAGCATAATCTTGAGCCCCATATGTGGTTTTAACTAGTAGAAATTGAGCTGATTTCGTCATCCTATCAACCACAACCCAAATGGAATCAAAACCCTTCCTAGTGTTGGGTAACCTAACCATAAAATCCATATTAATCTCCTCTAACTTCAAAGTGGGAATCTCTATGTCTTGTGCTAGGCTACCCGACCTTTAGTGCTCAGCTTTGACTTGTTGACAACTATGACAATCAGAAACAAATTTGACAATGTCACTCTTCACACCTCCCCACCAATATACCTCTCAAATTTATATATATCTTAGTAGAATACAGATGAATACAATAGGAAGAACCATGAGCCTCATCAAGAGTCTTTTCTCTCAAGCCATCAACATAAGAAAAACATAACCTACCTTAGTCCCTAAGGGTACCATCTTCCCCTTGGGAGAAAAGCTACACGTTACCATATTTTACCAATACATTCAATTCCAACAAAGTGGTGTCAAGATCTTGCTTAGCTTGCACCTCATCAGCGAACGAAGATTTAGAGCCATCAACTACCACAACACCCCCATTATCCACTTTTTACAACCTAACTCCAAATCTAGCCAACCGATTTACCTCCCAAGCTATCCCTATGCCACCATCATCAACATGAGCTATGCTACCCATAGACATATTACTCAAAGCATATGCCACAACATTAGCCTTACTGGGATGATAATGCACACTCATATCATAGTCCTTAAGAAGTTCTAAGCACTATCTTTGTCTCAAGTTGAGATATTTTTGAGTGAAGACATATTGGAGACTCTTATGGTCAGTGAACACATCAACGTGCCCCCCGTACAAATAGTGACGCAAAATTTTCAAAGCAAAGACCACATCGGCTAATTCAAGATCACGGGTAGGATAATTTCTTTCATGCACTTTGAGTTTCCTAGATGCATAGGCTATCACCTTACCATTTTTTATAAACACACAACCCAAACCAACCCTAGAAGCATTACAATACACAACAAATCCTTCTACCCCTTTCGATAGTGACAATATAGCAGTGGCGACAAGCTTATCTTTCAATGTTTGGAAACTCTTTTCACATTCATTGGTCCACTCAAATTTGGCTTTCTTTTAAGTGAACTTGGTCATAGGGGAAGATATAGAATAGATTCAATTCACAAACCCCTAGTAGTAACTTGCTAAGCCCAGGAAGCTCCTAGTATCTAACGGGGTCAATCGTCTAGGCCAATTTCTAATCACTTTTGTCATTTTAGGATCAATATTGATACCATCCCCCGACACCCCATGACCTAGAAAGGCAACCTCCTTCCACAAACTTTCACACTTCTCATACTTGGCATACAACTTCTCTTCCCTCAATCTTTATATCACTACCCTCAAATGACCCATATGCCCTCCTTACTATGTGAATAGATCAAAATATCATCAATGAAGACCACAAAAAATGAATCAAGGTAGGGTTTGAAGACCCTATTCATAAGATCCATGAAGATGGCTGGTGCATTGGTTAACCCAAAGGACATCACAAGAAACTCATAATGCCCATACCTAGTCTGAAAGGCCGTCTTAGGAATATCACACTCCCTCACCTTTACTTGATGGTGCACGGACCGAAGATCAATCTTAGAGAAGTGACTAGCCTCTTAAAGTGGGTCAAACAAATAATCAATTCTTGGAAGAAGATATTGAGTTGTCGCTAGTCTATACACATTCTAAGGGATCCATCCTTTTTCTTCACAAACAACATTGATGCACCCCAAGGTGATTGGCTAGGCCTAATGAAACCCTTCTCCAACAAATCACTCAATTGCTCCTTCAACTCCTTTAACTCCGCCTGGGCCATACAGTAAAGGGGAATAGAAATGGGTTGAGTGTGGGAAGGAGGTCTATACCAAAATCTATATCTCTTTCGGGAGGAACACCGGGAAGGTCATTTCGAAAGACATCAAGGAACTCATTTACAATCGGAACCAACTCTATAAGAAGGACCTTGGACTCTACATCCCTTACCTCACAAGATGATAGAGACACCCCTTAGAGATCAACTTATGGGCTTTAATGTAATAGATGAACCTACCCGTGACCACAACATCATGACTATTCCACTCAAGCACGGGTTCATTTGGGAATTGGAATTTGAGCCTGCGGGTTCTACAACCAATAGAAGCATAGTATGCATGCAACCAATCCATCCCAAGTATGACATAAAAATCCACCATTTCCAACTCAACAAGATCATAAGGCAAACTCTTATGCAAAATGCAAGGGGGGCAATTTCTATAAACCATTCTAGCAACATATAGATGGATCAATAGGATTAGATACCTCATAAGACTAACACAACAATTCTTGCTCAATATGGAACTTTTTGGCAACAAAAGGGGTAACAAATGAAAGAGTGGCACCCGGATTAATCAATGCATACACGTCAAAATCAAAGACTTTTAGCATACCGGTGACGACATCGGGAACCTCCTTAACCCCTTGCCTCTCTTGGAGTGCATAGAACTGATTGTGCCTTGGGGCACCACCTTGTTGACCATCTCTCCCAAAAGGAACCACATTTGCACCTTGTGAATGAACTTCCTTATGCTTGTTGCGATTATGAGGACAATCAATCTTTTTGTGACCCACTTCCCCACATCCATAACATGCATTAATATCTCTCAAGCATGGGGCTCTATGACCTCTACCACACCTTGGACACATATCATTAGGAACCACACCACCAACTCCTTGGGCTCTTGGGAAGTCATTGGTAAACTCCCTATTAGAAACATGAGAATACCCTTGGCCTTGATGGAACCGGCTACCCTTTTGACTTTGGAACTTTCCCTCAAAACGGGCCCTCTTGGCGTCATTACTTCTCCTCTTCCTCAAATATTCCTTCTCTATTTGTTCGTCATAGGTCATAAATTGGGACATCTCCATGTTTCCAATCAACATAGCGGACTAGCATTCCTCACTCACTAAATCAGATACACCCATCACGAACTTATTCATTCTAGACCTTGGGTCGGTAACCAAGTAGGGAGCATATTCAGAGAGTTGATTGAACTTGATGGAATACTCCTTCTCACTATAGACCCTTGCTTCAAGCTCATGAACTCCACCAATTTGGCTTCCCTAAGCTTAAGAGGGAAGAATCGATTAAGAAAAATCACCCTGAATTCCTCCCAAAGCACCACATTATTGATTCCCTTCTCCTCCTTCTATTGATTAAACCATATTTGTGCTACCCCTTTGAGTTGGTAGGCCACAAACTCCTCTTTTTTTCTGATCTAACACCCATGATTGCCAACACCTTGTAGACCTCATCAATCAACTTTTGAGGGTCCTCATCTACCTTAGACCCATAGAATGCCGGTGTGTTCATTCTCATGAAGTCTCTCACCCTAGATCCAAGTGTAGGAGCAAGAGGGCTTAGGCCCCTTGATTGACTTGATTGGCTACAACTTGTGCTATCATAGTGAGAGCATCCTGAAGCTTACCATGAGTCAGTTGTTCCTCAAGACTGCGGGCTCTCCTTCCTCTTGTGTTAGGCATGATCTAGCATAGCAAAGAGCAATCTTTAGGGGGAAATACCTCACTTTAACTCTAAAGAACGACTTAGAACATGAAGAAGGAAACCATTACCTAAAACGTCTCATAGCTTCTAGCTTATAGTTGTGGTGCAAAACACAACCATGATCAACACTCTAACCGATGTGGTATGTTGGATGCCGAGGATTATTAACAACCTAGTGCTCTATACCATGTTTGTCATGATCCAAGCCTAGGGACTAGACGTGACACGGTGAATGGGGAATCCGAAGGGACCCAAAATAAGCCTCTTAACATATCATTAC
>JAPFFP010043127.1:0-13492 GCA_026153255.1 Solanum medicagineum | reverse complement strand
GCATCATCAAGATTCTAAATAATAGAGAACACCCTAGAATCATTTTTTCTTTGCCTGCTGTCACATGTTGAACACGACCTCATCTTTTCCCAACTTGAAGTTGAGTTGGCTCGTCTCCATATCCACCAAAGTGCACCCAGTGTCTAGGAAAGGCCTGCCCAAGATGATAGGGACTTCAAAATCAACCTCGCAATCTAGGATCATAAAATATACAGGGAATATGAATTTCTTAACCCTTATAATCACATCATATAGTATCCCTATAGGCTTCTTCACCATGTAATCATCCATATACAACCACATGCTCATCGGAGTAGAGGCTCCCAATCCTAGCTTCTTGAAGACTACAAGAGGAATCAGATTAATGTTGGCACCTAAATCACATAATGCCCTTGTGAACTCCACATCTCCCATGGTGTAGGGGATGGTAAAAGTGCCGGCATCTTCTCACTTTTGGACCAAGGACCTCGTAGAAATTGCACACCAGTGTTGATCTTGGGAGGGCTCCTGACTCATAGTGTGCTTCTTCATAACCAGGTCCTTCATGTATTCTGCATACCCTGACATCTTCTCTAACACCTCAATGAGAGGGATGTTGATGGAGAGTTGTTTAGCATGAAGAGAAAGTTCTTGAACTTGCCTTCCTTCTCCTTCTTATTAATTTTTTTGAGGGAAAGCAGGAGGAGGCCTACGAATGGATTTCAACTTCGATGGTGCATCAACAACTTCACTCACCCTATCCTTGGCACGATCATCTTCAGTATCCGCATCCTTAACAGTAGAATATTATCTTCATCAACTAACATAGGACGGTCAATGGTGCGCTTGCTACAATGAGTAGTAATCGCCATGCACTCCCCTTCATTGTTAGGATTTTGAAATACATTG
This sequence comes from Solanum medicagineum, assembly GCA_026153255.1. NCBI lineage: Eukaryota > Viridiplantae > Streptophyta > Magnoliopsida > Solanales > Solanaceae > Solanum > Solanum medicagineum. The sequence goes on along the minus strand of JAPFFP010043127.1, from coordinate 12,604 downwards.
TTAGGAAGTGTGCCCTTTTGACGCTAATTTAGTTGAGTCAACACTTGACCGAGCTGTTTCTCAAGCTGTTTGATGGCAACAAAATGAGACTTGATTTTCTGATTAATACTGAAGATCTTAGATTTCATCCCCCTCAGAGTCTCATCCTGTGTCTTAGCTTTCTTCAATAGATGATCAAATATCTCTTCAACTCTTAAGCTACTCACACTTGTGTTGCAGTTGTGTGGTGGCACATATGAACCATTTCTATAACCATCTCTACTGCCCACATCTGCATCTAGATCTTGACCCTGATTGCAGTCATAGTATCCTCCGCGGCTGTCTCTGAAGTTCTATCTCTATTTAAGTTCCAACCTTTCTTTCCTTGACCTTGGTGGCAATAGTCATGATTGGAACCTTGGTTGTTGGTACAAAAAGCCCCTATCTGATAAACAATAAAACAAGTGTACTCTTTATAGTAGGGATCATCATACATGGGCGCACGCGGAGGCTGATGAACGACTGCGTTAACTCGCTCCTGATTCTGCTTTATCATCACCTCTATGTATGGATTCGGGCAAGCTCTTTCATAATCTCATTGTTCTGAGCCAATACTGACAGCACACAAACTCTTGGTATATACTCTGTCTCTTTGTCCCCATACATGATTAGTCTTGACCACTCTCTCCATCCTTTGTTCAATCCTTGCAAATGGCTGATCTAAGAACATGCCCCCTATAATGGTATCAACACAAGCTTGACTGTTTTCATCAAGGGCACAGTAGAAGATCTCTACTAAGGCATCATCAACAATTTTGTTGTCTGAGACACTCCTTAACACTTAGAAAACCTCTCCCATGTAGTACTGATTGAGTCACTAGGAAGTTGCTCAAAGTTATTGATCTGATCTTTCAATTGAGCTTCTTCGACCTCGGGAAGTACCTCTCCAAAAAGGCTTTCTGCAATTCACCGCAACTAGTGGTCAAATTTTGTGGGAGCTTAGATAGTCATATTGCTTCATTGCTTGTGAAAGACAATGGGAAGACATGAAGTCCCACAACATCTATAGATATATCTTGTGTTCCCATAACAATCTTGCAGATAAATACAACACTATGTAGATATGAGGATCCTCCAATGGTAAGCCCACAAACAGTCGACAGTTCTGTACCATCTGAAGCAACCCACTCGAAACCACGAACTTTGTGTCAGCTGGTAATGGTAGCAACACAATATCTCTAATCACCTCCATAGCCATAGGATTCAGCCTGTATTGGTTCCACTGATAAGCATTGGCATTGAAATCTTATGGAAGTGGAGAAATATCCTCAAGAGGAGGTGGGTTCTCATTACCAGCATTTTTATTCTCATTCCTGTTCAGAGTTGCATAGCCGCATTGTTAGCATTATCATGGGCCATTCTTCTTAATGTTCCTTGGATCTCTGGGTCAAACATAGTCAAAGGACTTCCTCAAATACGCATGATGGGCATACAATACACTTACACCCTGAAAAGAAACAAAAACAACAAAAAATATAAAATGATGGAAATAAGGATCAATACCTAAATCACTTGAATTAACCAAGTCTAGCTGTAATGACCAGCAACAACACCAAAATCTTGATGTCACCCAACTCACGCCTCCTTTTTGAGGATAAATCGATTGTTGTCAAGAAATAGAACCTAACCAAGTTTATGGTTGAACCCAAGGGAATACAGTAGACTTAGGGAAATTCAATTAATGTAATTTGAGTGATTAACTAATTTATCTCCCAAAGAGGTAGGTTTTGTAATAACAAGTGGATAATTAAACCTAACACACACAAGAGTTTAACCAATATGGAGAGAAACTAGGGTATTGTGTTCCCACGATTCCCTAACTTAGTATTACCGGATAACCTAATTCTTTTCTAGTGTGTAGCATGCAGGATAGTAAGTTAAGTTCACCAAACCCTTTGGTCTAAGGAGAGGTGAATTTCACTAGGTCACTTGGCCCATCTCTGTAGTGTGACATTACTAGCCCTTACCTATTAGTCCCAGTACCACCTCCCCTTGTCGCAGTTTGGTTGATTAGATGAGAACACATTAATCGAATCTTGTTAATTAATCTCTTTTCCTATTCATTACTACCTTGGTCCAATTAGTAACACTAGGCAGATTCTAATGTTTACCACCACTAGAAAACTTGTAAAACAAAAAAAGATTTAATTAATACATATACGCACACTTTCCATGAATTATGATTTATTCGATTTTACCTTGTTAGTTCTTTATGGATCTCACAACCCTAGTTGTGGATTTATCTACTTATGATTTGTGCAGATGCAAGACTTATGAATTTGAATAACATAATAGAGCACTTAAACAATTGAACTTAAACAACTGAATTAAGCACAAGTAAATCCAAGCTTCAGTGAGAATATCCAGATTAGAAGATCAAATCAAAGTACAAGTGTTTCTCTAAACTCTCCAATGTTTTCTCTACTCAATCGAACTATTTTTCTGTCAACTGGTCAAAATATCTAAGAAAAATAACCTAAAAACCTATTTATAGTGTCTAAAAGACAAGTCCTAAACAAAATAGGATAACTAGGTTGGCACTACTCACGAACAACTTTACGGGGCCGTATTGCGTTCCATGGCTCGTAATCGGGCTCTTGTACATTGTTGCTTCAAAACTGGACTTGTGATCTATGACACCCTTTTACGACCCGTAAAGTGTTCTACGGCTCGTAGGGGGTTTCGTCTAATGAATCTTCATAAAGTCCTCCTTTTCTGATCCTCAGGGCACGAAACATGATCTACGACTTGTAAAATAGTTCACGGTTCATCTACATGTTCATAGAACAAACTTCAGAAAATCAGCCCCTCATAGGAATTGTTCATGAGACCTCTTTCATGGCCCGTAAAATGCTCTACGACCCGTAAAAGGTCACTTACATCACCAAAAATATCAACTTCTGCTAAATCTTCCCAAAATCAAAGGCAACCTTGGAATTCTGCAAATAAAAAACAAAAAGACATAAAAACCACTAACATCATATTGAGAACACACAAAATTTCAAGTGTAAAGCATAAAAAGTATTGTATTTTGACAGCATATTAAGATCTCTTCTCCAAAATACGGCATATGACCTTTGATGACTTTGGGAAGATTTCAACCTTTCACCTATGACCTTCACCTTCTCCATAGTATCAAGTACCAAATCCGGTCCTATCAAAGACAACTTTCCAACTTTAAACTATCACACCGGGGACCTACACCATCTACCGTACAAAGTTTCAAACCATACCATCTCGATACTTGACTGAAAATTATTGCTATAAGCAAATTCATTAAGAGGTAAATGTTCATCTCCATAATCTTTGAAATCAAGGACAAAATCCCTTAACATATCTTCCAACATTTGGATTGTCCTTTCAGCTTGTTCATCTGTTTAAGGATGAAATGTGGTACTTAGCTCCACCTTTGTACCAAGGCCTTTTGGGAAGACCTCCAAAAATGAGAAGCAAGTTAAGCACCTCTATCCGATATAATGGTCAAACGTACCCATGCAATCTTATCAATTCTTGAATATAGACCTTAGCATAATCTTTGGCACCGAAAGAAGTCTTTACCGGCAAAAGTTGGTTGTTTTTGTCATTCTATCAACAATAACCCATATTGAGTCAAGTTTCTTTTCTAATATTTGGCAAACTCGTAATAAAATCAACATTCACTTCCTCCTATATCCATGTAGGCATTTCAATATATTGGGCCAAACCACTCAACTTTTCAAGTTTCACCTTCACTTATTGATAATTTACGCACCCCATCACATACTTTGCTATATCTTTCTTCATGACGTTCCACTATGGGTGACATTCAACCCATATAATATAAAACCATTTAACCCCTATTTATTTTAATGGATCACTCATATTTTCAAAATGGGTAAATATGAGTTGATCTATTTTAAGAGCCCATACAAATATGGTCAAAATGGGTAAAATATAGATACTCATATGGACCCATAGATCCCCATTCATAATTAAAAAAATTTTAATTGCACTAAAAAAATTTCTTGTGTGCATGATTCTTTTTATTTTTCATAAAAAAATTTGCGGGCGGGAGTGGGAGCAAGGGAATGGGAGGTTAGGGGTGTGTTTATGTATTATGGGTTCGAGTGATTGGTTTTCAATTTTTAAATATGTTAAACCAATAACAAACCAATAAGATTTTTTTTGTCGGTTTTCAATTTATTAGTTTTTGGTTCTTAACTGTTCAGTTTTCAGTTTACCCAATAAAAAATAATCACTAAAAAAATATATGACTTCTTTAACTATTTGATGCAATACGATGAGATATATTAAAACAAATAAATCAATTGAATACCTAAACTTAATAATATGTAATATTTGGCCTCATATTCTAATTTACTTTCCAACGGAAGAGTTATACGTTGGAAACCAAGGAAATACATGACTTACAAGTAATGATTTAGTATCAAGTGATGTTAAATTATTAATATTTAATATTTATGAAAGGATAAAGTAGTAAATTATAGTTTTAATGAGTTATCGATTTACCCAATAACCCAATAATAAAAATTGAAATCGAACCGATAACTCGATATTTTTCTGTAAAAATCATCAAAAAATCCGTTAATCCAATAACTTTAATAATAAACCAATAACATTTTTTTGGTTCAACTTACTGGGCGGTTTTGTTTTTGCAAACCCCTATAGAGGGGTAGGGTGGAAATGTGGGCGGGTAGGATGGAGGTGGGGTGAATTTTTTTGTAAGTGAGAAAATTAATTTTTTTAAAAACTTAAATCGATGTTTTGGTATTGAAGTAGAGAAAATTTAGATGAGGGTTGGGGTGGGGCGGGAGTAGTTGGGTTATAAGGTATTGAAGTGGAAAAAATTAATTATGAAAAAATAACTTTTTTCAAAAATAACTATTTGAGAGTAGGATCAGGGTGACAGGGATTGAGCATTAACAATCAATCTTCGATGTAATTTTCTTGTCTTTAAGAGATTAAAGTGGGTTGGAACCATTTTTACCCAGACCATATTTGTCCAAGTCCATATTTACCCATATTTTATCTGAATGAATTGTGATCCAATCCATTTTGGCTCAATCCAAATTTAATCCATCCAAATTTGACCTAATCCATCCATTTGCCATTTCTACATTCCACTAATATACCTATCTCAAATCTCTATACATTTTGGTGGCCCGGATGAATAGAATACTTAGAATTATGAGCCTCATCAAGCATCTTCTCCCTTAGACCATTAATATTAGGACACACAACTGCCCTTGGTAATGGAGCACTCCATCTTTTCCTTGTGAGAATACCTCAACCTTTTTATCAACCACCAACTTCTTCAATTCAACCAAAGTAGGATATCCCTTGTTTCGCTTTAACTTCCGCTGTCAAAGACAAACACACCCCATTTTGTACCAACACACCACCATTATTCAAACCATACAGCCTCACACCCAAATGAGCCTACAAGTGCACTTCTTTAATCAACTCTTTCATTCCATTCTCAACATAGTCAGTGCTCCCCATAGACATTCTACTCAATGCATCGGCCATAACATTTACTTTGCTGGGGTGATACATCACACTAATGTCGTAATCCTTCAAAAGCTCCAACCACCTCCTTTGCCTTAGGTTCAAATCCCTTTGGCTAAAAACATATTGTAAACAATTGTGGTCAGTGAATATATCAACATGCACCAAATAGAGATAATCTCGCCAAATCTTCAATGCAAATACAATGGCCGATAATTCGAGATCATGAATCGGATAATTCCTTTCATGCACTTTCAATTTCCTTGAGGCATAGACAATGGCTTTCCCATGTTGCATCAAGATACAACCCAAGCCTATATTTGAGGCATCACAATACATAACGAAACCACACAGACCTTTGGGTAATGTTAAAATAGTAGTTAAAGTAAGACGATCCTTCAACAGTTGGAAGCTTTCCTCGCACTCATCGAACCATTGAAATTTCACCTTCTTTTGGGTACTTAGTCAAAGGAGCGGTAATCGATGTCACTCAAGTTATACCTCTTTTTTAGAGGATAAAGCGGTCGCTGTCAAGAAATAGAACCTAACAAATCTTAGGGTCGAACCCACAGAGAATACTTCGACTCAAGAGAATTCAGCAATTTGCAATCCGAATAATTTATCGGCTTACTTCTCCAAAAGAGGGGGGGGGGGTGTTGAAATAATCAATGAGAAATATAACTATGCTAACTATCACCAAAGAGAAGTCAATAATGGAGATAAACTAGGGTATTATGTTCCCTATGATTCCCCAACTCAGTATCACCAGATAACCTAATTCTTTTCTAGTGTATAACATGCAAGACAGTAATTCATGTTCACTAAGACCTTTGGTCAAAGGTAAGAGGAGAATTTTACTATGCGACTTGGCCTATATCCATAGTGTGCATCACTAACCATTACCTATAAGTCCCAGTACAACCTTCCCTTAGCCCAATTTGGTTGATTAGATGACAATACATCAATCAAATCCTGTTAATTAATCTTATTCATTATTACGTTGGTTTAGTCAGTAACACTAGGCAGGTTCTAATGTTGGCCACCACTAGAAAATATGCAAAATAAAGAGAGTTAATTAATACATGAATATACACCTTCCAAGGATCATGAATTATCCAATTTTACTTTGTCAGTTCTTCATGGTTCCAACTACCCTAGTCGTGGATTTAGCTACTCCTGCTATATGGAGATGTAGAAATTATGAATTAAGAAGACATAATTAAATAATTACACAATAGAATTAAGAACAAGCAACCCAACTTCAATAAGAATCACAAGCTTCAAGGTAAAATTAAATCACAAGTGTTTGCAAAGACTTTCCAATATGATCTTACAATTTTCTCTCTAAAAAATATTGAGTTCTCTAAGTACTAGGTGAAAACTTATGAAAAATAACCTAAAAAATATATTTATAATAACTAAAATTCAAGTCCTAAAAAAATAGGAGAACTAGTCAGCATGCCATACAAAAGCTGTCTTACGGGCCGTATTGCATTCAATGGCCCATAATCGGGGTCTCATACTCAGCTGCTGAAAATTCGGACTTCAACTCTATGGCACCCCTCTACAACTCATAACGTGATTTATGACTCGGAAAGGGGATTTCATCTAATGAAATTCTTGAAAGTCCAAGTCTCTAATCCTCATGCACGAACCATCTTCTATGACTTGTAAATCTCTCTATGGATCGTCTGCATGTTCATAGAATGAGCATCAGAAAATAGTCCCTCACTGAAATTGTCCACGAAACCACCCTACGGCCTGTAGAATGATCTATGGCCCATAAAAGGTCTCGTATGACAGCAAAACTCAGCAAATTCTGTAATTTTTCCTAAAACCAAGCCAACTTGTAATCCTACAAATATAAACGCAAAAACACATAAAACCAACCAACATCGCATTGAGAACACAATAGATTCTAAATTTTCTGCAGCAAAAGTGTTGTATTTTGGCAGCACATCAACACCCTCAACTTGAAGTTGTTGCTTGTCCTCAAGTGACAGACTCAATCTAAACAGATACTATAGAAAAACACAAACCTTAACTCAATGGCATGCATCACATAAATCTTAGACTCAGACACCCACACCAACTTTTCAAAATAGGATCAATTAGTTATCTAGCAAACCAATATAACCTGGTGCATGTGACAACACAACTATGAAAAGTAAAGGATTGTTAATAGTCCAGAATCACATAACAAGTCTAGTGCTAATAATCCAATGCAAGTGCCCTCACAGAACGAAGTCCCATATTTTACCCTCAATGATGTTTTCATGCTTAACCTTGGGACTATGCAAAGTCACTCACTCCCACAAGAGATATTCATGCATAATGTCTAATACCATAGGCTTGCCCCTACACTCATGACTCTGACCTCCAACCAACTAGACTAGGATCACTTTAGAACTTTCTAGGCTTGTAGTGTTGGCTTAGGGGGCTTTGGTATGATATTATCGGAAAATAGTGACTAAAGGCCCTCCTTGAAACTACTATTCTCAACTTATTCTCCCTTTTTCCTATTTGAAGTTTTTTTGGGTGCTTTGTTTTCATTTTCAGCCTTTTACCTAGTTTCTACACTTCATTTTGCTTTTTAGCTTACAACTAAGGCATCACTTAAGTTTCTTGCACCTAGTACATGAATTTTCCCTTTTTCTCTATATCACTAACTCATCCCCTTATTTTTGTTTCCCCTTTACACCAACCGCCCTCAACTTAGGCTTTTGGCCTGTGTTGAAGTGCATAATATCTGTCCTTATAACAAGGGCCACTTTTGTTAGCCACCCTCAACTTAGGCTTTTTCCCTCAGTCAAGGTGCACAATTTTCAAGGAAGGACCAGGGCTAATTTTAGAATTTTACAACTAACAAGGCTAGGTTAGTTAGGTGTTTTCAAAGAATAGGTTATGTTAGGATCAAACATTAGGAACAAGGGATTACATCACAGTTTTGGTTGGTCATTTTAGCCTAAGTGGACTATTAAGAACAATGGCCTAAGATCTTTTCCTAATCTAATTAATCTACAATCTAACTTAGAGTAACAACGCCAAGTTCTGAATTAGCACAAAACACATGAATCTATCAAATTAAGCTTACTCTCACATGGCACTGCATACATTATTAACAAAAGACTCTTTGATCATTTTTTTTTATCTTAATGTACCCTCATTTATCAGAACAATCATTGTCACACGCCTAAACATACAAGGTTGCTATCTAACTACTACTAGAATTTTTTGGTGGGTATCATTCTTTCAAATAAGACATAAAACATGATATATGCCACAAGTATTGGTACTATATGATACAAACACTATCTAAACATCCTAAACATGTCGATTCAACAGAAATTAAATATCCACAGGGAAAAAGAACATAGGCAAGAAAACTCCAGGATTAACAATTGTGGTAGTTATGGACCCAAGCTACTAAGACTTTAGGAGGCCCATAACTACCTACACCCCATCGAAACAGATATGCATTGTCCCCAATGCACAAAATCAAAAAAAAAAAAAACACATAAGAGGAAAAAAGCATACCTGGGAGCCTAAGCGCCAGTGTATGGCTGAGTATGGCTACCCTCCTCCTGTGGGGTGGTCTGCTCAGCAGTAGTACTCTGTTCGGAGGGGCCAGTACCCCTCACCTACTCCAACTCCCGAACTCGTCGCATCTCCTCATTATGTCTCTATTTCCTCAAGACAAGCTTGAGCTCATTCTCCTCTATGAGCCTCACACGTACGCGTCTCTCATTTGTCTCATCATCCTCTATGAGGGGTCTCTTCTCATGGGAAGGCTGGATGGGATTATCAGGAGAAAATAAGTCAACCATCGGCATTAGAGGTATAGTCTCTGGTAGTGCAACTAGTGCCGCAAGTGGTGTTGTTATGTCAGCTCAGAGCTGTTGGATCTCCGTCTGCAAAGCTGACAAATCTAAAGGTTGGGCCTCGCTCAATCTTCGTTGTACCCTGTTCTCAAAGGCATCAATACGAGCATCCGCGATACAAATATTGTCCTGAATAGTAGTGACCGCGAATGCCTTCATCCGACGCTCTAAGTCTGAAATGGCCTGGCAGACCCATGGCCTAATCTGATGAATAAGTTTGGTCAACTGCGACTCAGCATCTGATAACCTCTATGCCAAGGCTTGTATAGATGCAACAAACACATAGATTATGCCCATAGTAGTAGCCTGTGAAGTCGTGGCCTGTGTGCAGGAACAACAAAACAGTAGGCTCCCTCTCCTCAACTACCTCAGGCTATGGGGGCCTCTCCTCAGTAGTAGCAACAACAGTAGTGGTAGTATCTGAATCCTCAGGTGGTAGCGCTGGGGAGAACATCTCAGGCATAGGTGGAGGCTGTGCTCGCCGGAGTGCCACCGGGTTCCTTCAGCCTTGATTGGGCTAGGATCTAATGTGCGCAGGGCCTCAATCAACCGGTCCAACTAGTGTAATATCTCCACCCTCGATCTAGCCAGAGCCTATAGATCAAGCATGTGTGTGGGATGAGATGGACCACTTCAGTGCGACCTCATGAGTCTACTGAGCGATGAGGTGGGCCCAATCAATATCATAGCCAGCTAAGATGCAGGCAACCAAAACCGCACGCTCTAACATTAATGTATTATCAAAAACTGTTGGTTGGATGCGTGAATGAGCAATAGCCTACCAAACCTTGGTGGGGAAGCTGAGCAAAGCCTTCATGATAGGCTCTGAGTGAGTGGTAACCCATACAGGTTCCGAACCTTTCTCAGCAATATACCCAGCCACCCATCTTATCAAAGTGGTTCATTGCTCTGGATCCTTTATCACAAGTGGGTCCCTTGTCTGCCCCACCCTGTAGTTGAACTCTATGGTGGATCTAGGGGCGATTAAATAATATACGAAGGATGGTGGTCTCTGATATATCTACCTATCAGCCCCTCACTCTCGTCTCGGTTAGTTTGGGTTAGGGAAGGGGCTTCTTCCCCTAGGGAAGAGTGCTCTAGATCGTGGCTACTTATGAGGCATAAAACTCCCTCACCATGGACGGGGAGTATCATTCAAGAGCTTCTGTAAGCCATTGAATCCCATACTGAGTCATCATGTTTTGGAGACCGGGGACACTGTCGAGTTTATCTACTATGACTCTAGGATCCTCATACATGGAGCGAGCTGGATTGCCCAGATCTATTGGCTGGATGCCCTTTACATATATCTCCTCCATGCCCTCGATTTACCATCGATTAGTGAAGGCATCCGGTATAAATGGTGATGATCGGGGTGCAACAGAGGACTATGTCTCTAACTCGTCCTTAGAGATAGACTCCTCTCTGGATGGAGTTATTTGTGCTGAACCACTCTCGACGCTACCTCCCTCCTCAGACTAGGGAGTGCGAGCAACTAAAGCCTGAGTGTGCCCAGCTCTGGCAGTGGCTCTGATCTTTGGTTTGGCTGCCTCTGGGTCTGGACTGACATCTAAAACCTCTAATGAGCCACTCAGTTGAGTGGCCTGCTCATCATCCGAAGTCTCGTCTCTGAGCCTCCGTTGTAGGGCTTCGATCTCGTCGCATTTGGCTTTTGGAGCCATAGTACCTGAACATAAACACATACACACCCTGGTTAGCCCCACAATTTAAAGTTAGAATGCAAAAATTCATCTGAGTTAAGTTGTAGAAGGGTTTTACAAAAGCACCTTTATGGGCCGTAATGGATACTACGAGCCGTAAATGTCATGCCCAGGACCTATGTCCTAGACGTGATCGATAATTAGGGAACCTGAAGAAACCCAAAACAAGCCTCATAACATATCATTACACATCCTTGGTCGCAAAAGCAATTAAAGTGACATTAAGAGATAAGTATAACCAAGGGGAATTGGGACTAAGGGTAAACATCCATATCATAATCATCAGTAAACAAGAGTCAAGGTTCATAACATAGATACGTATAATGTCCAAGAACATCCCTACTATATAGATAAGAGCAGGGGCCATGACAAACAATTGGGCTCATCCTCATAGTCAATATATAAATAAAGGAAAGATAGCTTTGGTACATAGCAAGAGATTATAACCAACATCCTCGGAATGGAGGACTCACCAGCAAGCTTGAGAGACAATCGTACTAGCCACATGAAGGAGGAGGATGATCAAGCGGTGCAATGGTTCCTACATGGTGACATCATGTAGGCATATAGTATGCATTAGTACATTTGAATGTACTAAGTAGGTAGGATGCAATGCTAGCAAGGGATACGCAACATAAATGAAATGCATAATTATAAGCAATAGATAGCATACTAACAGTATGACATGTATGAATGATTCTTGAAGTAAAATCATGCTTATATAGAACATAATACGAGTGTAAGGAGTGGCTATTATAATGCAAGCCAAGGCCTACCACCCCTTTGGATAGGCGCATGAGGTACAAACCGTATCATGAGGTTGATGGAGTACAAACCCCCCAACGAGATTGATGGAGTACAAACCCCCAGTAGGTTGATGGAGTACAAACCCCCCAACGGGTTGATGGGTACAAAGCCCCAACAAGGTTGATGGTACAAACCACCAACAAGGTTACCTGGGCCTACCACCCCCTGAATTAGGCGATCGAGGTACTAACCCCTCAACAAGGTTACCTGGTCCTACAACACCCCGAGTTAGGCTTGGTCATCTCCAACAATATAGAGATAATATCATACATATACACTCCTTTCATCATCATATATATACATTCTCTTTCATCATCATTACGTCATCATTTCATCATCATATCATCATTATTTCATCATCATATAGTTATTCAACTCAAAAGACATGCATAGACCCTTCAATTCCTCAAGAACCCATAATTAGACATTTTATCAAACACTTAGAGAGTGTATAGTGTTAGTGTAAAACCATGTAATATAAGAGTGAAATCATGCAAGAAAATTCAATGTAAAAGCTTTAATAGATAGTTGGTAACACCCTCAAGCAATATACACTAAAACCCTTCATAAAATCTTATTATATATCTTAGATTTATAGCTCAAAACATAGTAAAACAATCACATTTTCATAAGCCCAACATAGTGTGC
>JAPFFP010043126.1:0-13492 GCA_026153255.1 Solanum medicagineum | reverse complement strand
GGGGAATTCTAAATTAATTACTTATCTTATTTCTTCTTTAATTAGAATTAGAAATTCTTTAAAGATTTCTATTTTTTAACCTCGTAGGCAACTCATAGCCCTCTTAGACAATTAGCACATTGTTGCATCTAACCACAATAGCGTCAAGGGCAACAATAACAATTCCACAGGCTAAAGGCGAGCAATTTAGCTATAAGCAAATTATAAGAATAGTTTCTAAATCATACCCAACATAGTGCCACTATCAACACAATAAGAATACTGGTTTAGGAAGAAATATAACCACTTGGACAACCAACTATCAATAATTATGGCAACTAGTACATCAGTGATAGCAACCCAATTATATTGCTCCTAAACTTTAAGAAACCACGTTGAAAGAAGAAAATAGTCTTAACATACCTTTTTTCTATTAATTCACGTGTTCTATTAGCTTCTACTCACACTTTACTTGATACTACAACAAGGCAGAATCACAATCAATGTGACAATGTAATAAAAGATATAGATTTCCATCGTAGATTTCTATTTGCGGCTTACTAAAGATAGAATCATTGAAAGAAATGTCTTACCTTGATCTTAAGCTTGTAACATATTTCAAATTGTTAAAATGTAGCCAAAATCTTCCTGCCTTAACTGAAATGGAGGTACATTACAAAATTAACGAACAAATTATATCACAATGATGAGCTAAATGCGTAGAACATTTGTCCAGGGTTGAGGTCGAGAAAACAGATGATTTTGGTGGTTTCTAATGAGGATTTTCTTAATACTTTTGATTTCTCATGAAAAATTAGATAAAAAGATGAAGAAGATGAAATATATAAAGTCTCATCGATCTAGGGGGTGCATTGGCCACCTCTGTTGCGTAGTTGTTACTAAAACACAAATATCTCTCTATTTAGAAATCGTATGAATAAACAATTTGATGCTTTGAAAACTAGACTCGTAGGCCTTCGATTATAGGTCATGAATCCTATAACTCTTTATAATTTTAGAGAAAAGATTCTAGATATTTGACCCAAATTTTAGAGAAATCTTTGAAACGAAACTTGCAAAAACTTTCGTCAACTCTTATTTTGCAACCCAGTTAGCTTCAAAACTTAAAATACAAGCCTTGAACACTTAAAATGTGACCTACCTCATAATCCTTAATTTATTAATCACTTTTTGTCTTATCATGATGTAAGAAGTTAATTTAGACATTTCGAAAAGTTGGGGTGCTAAAATTTTAAATTAAAAAAAATAGATATTAAAAAATTATACAAAAAGTACTATAAGTTGTATTTTTTTTATATCAATATGACATAAAAAAATATTTTAAAATATTAGTCAAGTTCAAATTATTTGACTCTCAAAAAGTTATAATAATTATTTGAAAAATTTACTAAAGTACACATTATTTTACACTATTCTCAAATATTCCCTGCTAATTTTAAAAATTTCCAAAATCTCCTTTTTCATAACTTCGCTCCATACGACTGACACACTCCTTCTCCTCCACCACAAAACCTTTTTTTTTTTTTTGCTAAAATCAAGTTAAACGTGATTCAGTAACCACCAACTTCTCTCCAATTTGGCTGGCATTTTCTCCCTCTATTATCAATTTCAAGTTTCAAAACTAAGATAGGTTAACCCATTCCAATTTCATATGGTTTCTTTTGAAATTCACTGGCAAATTCGTTTTTCTTCAACTTTTATGTACTTGATACATATGGATCCTCCATCCTTTAGCATTAAGCTCACTCAATTAGAGGAAGAATAAGCTATTCGAGATGGTGTGTATGACTCTGACGATGAAAATTTTCAGGAAAACAGATCTAAACACACTTATGATCTTATAGTCATGAAGAGAAAGGGAGAAATTGAGTCGAACAAGGACAAAGCTTCAACTTCAAAAACCCTAGATCCCAAAACCCCAAAAAAGCCGAAGAAAGTTGTTGTCATAATTAATTGACCATCTTTGCCTAAGGTTAGTTTTTTCAAACACTTTAGATAACGGTGCATAGAAAATTGGTGTTTGATTTAATCTGAAAATAGTCCTTTTCTACTAATGGGTTTTGAGCTGAGGGTTCTGGGAAACAACCTCTCTACTTCTTTGAGGTAGCGGTAAGGTCTGCGTACAATCTACCCTCCCCAGACCCCACTTGTGGGATTCCACTGGATATGTTGTTGTTGTTGTTGTTGATTTAATCTGAAAATATAGTGATTTATGTGGATAACATGTATCTTGTATATTTTATTTTTTGTGAGTTATTTATGGTGTTTCATTAGCACCCTATTGAGTGAATACAGTGACTCATTGGGACTGTTCTTGTTTATTATAAGGTGATGATTTATTGAATGTATAAAACAAAAATGATGCACCATGCAATGAATCATGTTAGTTGGTTCATTCTTTTAGAGACATAAAACTGACTTGGTGATTCATTGGGTTGTTAATTGATTCATTCTTTTGGGACATAAAATCTGAGTTGGTGATTCATTGGGTATGTATTGGTTGACTTGGTGATTCAATGGGTTGTTTCATTTAGAAAAATATAATGATTCATTGTGTGTAGTATTTAAATCTACATACATTTTTATTTCAGGGACTGTGGATTGTATGTTGCTGTTTTCGCTGAGTATCTTAGTGATGGAATTGAAGTTCCATCAGGTGAGTTTGACTCGAAACTTCTACGGACAAGATACGATGCACTAATTTGGAGGTATGATTGGAAAAAGGCAACTGAAGGATATATCAGCGAAAACGACAACCCAAAAAAATCAAAAGACCAGTCCAAAGAAGCACCTCCTGCAGATGACTTAATTAAAATAGATTAGACAGTTTCCAGTAGTTTCAGTAATGAATCTTATACTATTTTTGTTTAATACTCATATGGCTTATTTATACTTCTGTTTTCAAAAAATTAATGTAATTTTTCTATCTTTGCACAAATCAAGTGTATCACCAGTTAAAGTTTGGTTAGCTTTATGTATCAGATGACATTATACATTGTGATCTATTAGTATTAATACGCTGAAGAATTCTTGTATTACAGTGTATCTATGTACGTGATACATCAAATGTAGCTGCAGTGATTCAAACACATTAGACTAGATACATCACTAATACATGATTCATGTCATATACTTTATTATAGTAATTTGATTATTTGAACCAAGTCTAAGTTAGATTTATTTTTTTCATGTAGTGTATCTTATTACATGATTCATGATTATACTCCAATTATACTTATTTGAATAATTGAATTACCTATGTGTTAAAGTATTTTCTTGCAATGAATCATCCTGAAAGATTCATGTTAAAGTATAACTATCTGATGCGTGAATCAGCTATGTGTTAAAGTATTTTATTGCAATGAATAATCCTAAATAATTTATGGTTATACAAACTTATATAAGGTATCTGATGAATTGAATCAGATATTTTTTGTGAAAATATGGTGTATCATATATCTTGATTCATTTTTTTGAAAAAGATATTTGTATTTAATACAGAGTTCTTAACACATGATATATTAAACAATGTTGTTTGCCCAAATCCTAGAATGCCTCAACATAATTGTCACATTCACATATTTTGGCTCATAAATTCGTGTTTACAGTATGAATTCCTATTAGTTAAAGCGTGAAGAGCTAAAAAATTTGAAACATATTGTTGCCGTTTTATCGAGGATTTGGTTATGATCTATTTAATTAATTTTTAGGGATTGGAATCTACCTTCCATTTAAATTGTAATTGAAATTGATTGCAATGAATCATGACATATGAATCATGTATGAATCTCTTTCATGGCAGTATATCCGCATAATAGGTATTTTAAAAAAAAATTATAAATTTGCAAAAGGTTGGGATACATTGAAATTTGTTTTTTACATTATGAGTTTACTAAAATTTTTACTAATTATTTTAAGGACAGTGCTATTTGGCCCAAAAAATTTGTCCCGAATTTGGCCAAAAAGAGTAAAAAGACTGCAATACCCTTTTCTTATAAAAATAAAGTTAATTTTTTTATAAAGTTATTGATTTTAGAAAGCATTCATTACTTTGAAAAAAGAAATTCTTGGTACTATAAAGCATTTAATAGTATTATTTCTTTATTTTTTATTTTTTGATTTACCAGTTATTTTCTTCATTCTAAACTTATTCAATTCATTGTATTTTTTTTTAATGATGAAAATAAATGATCACATCTTAAGTACTTTAAATTTTCAAATTTACCTTATAAAATGAAATTTTGGAAAAAAATATTTAATTTATAATTTTTAAAGATTCATTATTGTAAAATTTTTTATTTTCACAATCGAGCAATCTTATTTTCATCTGATAAATAAGGTTTTATAGCACTTGAACGACGTCGAATATCTCCTGAATGTAAGTGCCTAGCCAAGGTGGACTTTTTCATACCCAATGCACCGGCGAGAGATCGAATAATGGTCCATTTATGAAGAAGAATCACATGAAATCGATCACAATCAAGATCTATTCTTTTACGACCATAATTTTTTGTCTTTTTGTGAGATACATCATCATGTAAACCACGATCTGATTGTTGCCAAATACGACGTACTGCATTCATTGAAACACAAAATTGTGTCATGGCTAACTTGTATGTTCCCCTTTTCAAATTTCCATTAACATTTTTTCTAAGTAAAAATTCATATAATGCTCTTCTTTGTTCATTGTTCAGTACTTTTCTTTGCCTCAATGGTGTTGATAATTCTTCATCTCCACTGCCATTATGTGAATTATCATTTTCTAAAAAAAATGAAGAAGATTTTTAACATACCAAAAAAACAAAGAAGATTATTAAATGTGAAAATGAAATCCATACTAAAAATTAGAACACACCAATATTTGGAAGTTCCACTGATAAATGTTTTTCTGATGGTTGCAGCTCTATCGGTATTGTATCATCTTCAATATTTGGCTCGATATTTAAATCCAAAAATAAATAATCTTGCACATCAATATTAAGTTCAGTGACTTCTTGTGTAATGTTAACTATATTTGGATCAACAGGCATATTTAAATCAATTTGAGATAAAGTTTGATCTCTTTGTGTTGTCATATTTATTTTATGATTTAAGAAGGTCAAACTCTATTCTTTATATAGAAAATTTTAAGTGGAAAAAATTACATTGTTTTTTCCTCCACAAAAATTTGACCAAACTTAAACAAGTTTTCAACAATGTTAATTTGAAATTTTTTTGGAAGGAAATTTTCTTTTCAATTAGAAAAATGAAAATTTCACATATAGTTGAATGTGAACAATTTCACTAACTGGAAAGTGCACATATATCAAAATGAAAAATGCTCCTTCAATTAAAGTTGAAAGTGAACAATTTCCAATACAAATTATTCCTATATTTTATGCCTAATTTTTTTAAACTTAATTATATATATTAATTACTATATAAAGGGTAAAATGGTAAAGTTAACTAATGCATTGATGATTTCTTAATCACCGCGTAAATTAGAAAGTTCCTTATATTATGGGATGGAGGGAGTAATTAATTTAACTAATCATTAATTGTATTGGAAACACAAGTCAAGAATACATTTAATTCTTAAGATAAATGACAAATATGTCCAAAAGATTTTCTTTTATCATTTTAGCCAAATTAGGGACAAATTTTCAGGCCAAAAGGATTTTTTCTTATTTTAATAGAAAAAATTATAAATTTACACTACATATATTATTAAAATATCTAATATTCCCTTCCATATGAACAAATTACAAAAATTCCACTTTTTTCTCTTTCTTTACATCAGATACCTAGATTTTCATCCATTACCACTTTCACGCGTAAATTACAGCAAACGTTACCTAATCAAAGTGAATCACTGATCAATTACCATACATCTCAGGAAATTTCAAATTCAACGCTAGCGATTTTTTCGGGGTTGTCGGGTGTGTCTTCTTCTTTGCAATGATTTTGCCCTCTTTTTTTTTTTTTTAATTCCTCACTAGTATCATTCCTCTAATGGACGCCCAACCATCTTTCAGCCTTGGGTTACTCAAGAAGACTGCGACAGTGACAACTCTCAATCACTGTACAAAGATCCAATAGTCGAGGCTCAAGAACTATCTCTAGAGGACGTGTTGGAAGTTGAGACGGAGGTCATGAAGAAGAGGGGCTCAACATCAAAAATTCAATCAAAAAATCACATGCAAAGAAAAAGAAAAAAGATGAACCCATTACCCAACGCCCTCCATTACCAAATGTGAGTTTTTAACCCAACTTGTAACTTTGTTACTTTTTTCAAAAATTAATTGTTATTTTGGATTGACTTTGTTGGAAATATTTTGAATTGAAACATAAATCTTTGTTCATGTAGGTTATAATCATGGAAATTAGGCATGTCTTCTTTTTTATGAACTAGTTCTTAATACAGTAACCTCAAGTCAAACTATTGATACCTTTTCACAGTGTTATTTTGACAAACCATTAGAGAACCTTTAAAAACAAGTATCAACTCTTTAGGAAGCTTATTAATTCAAGTATCATCTAATAGGAAATATATATATTCAAAGTATCAAAACATAAGAAACCTTGTAGACACAAATAACAAGTCATACAAAAGCCAATTAAATCAAGTATCAACTCAACAAACCCCACTTCAACAAAGTATCAATTAATAGATAAAACAATGCAACCCAAGTATCCACCTATACTAATGCACTACAGACCAAGTATCAACAAAACAAAGCACCCCCCACTAAAACAAGTATCAACAAAACAGATAAATATGATGTAATCCAAGTATAAAATCATAATAAAGCCATGTAGACGAAGTATCAACTCTTAGAAAAGTCATACTTACATCGAATCAATTTTTTTATATTTGCAGTAATTATTACAATAACAAGTATCAATTTTTTGATTTTGAACCAATTTTTACTATAGTTACCGTTAACTCAGTTATTATAAAGTTTTTTTGTTCTCATTATCATAGGGGCTCAATTATGTTGTAAAACACCCTCTGAAACACAATTTAAAGTTGGCTACTATGTATAATCCAAAATTTGCTGATATTATAAAACTGCCAACTGGTGATGAAGGTTTTGAACGATTTCGCCAGACTATTTTTGGTCGGTACTTGAGTATACCACAGTGCAATTACCATGGTCAGATTGTTGTGTTTGCTATTTCTTGAGTTGAAGCATAACAACCCAGACGAGTTACTAATCCAGTATGTCAAGGGTAACAATCTTCGCTTCACCATCAGAGACTTTGCAATTATCACCGGGCTAAAATGACGATCCACCAAAGTTGTGAGTGGTGTGATAGGGATCAATTCATTTCGTCCAACAGCGACAAACTGATCAACATTTCTTAATTTATGTGTTTGTCAATTTCAAGTACCTTTTTTCAGAAAAAATTGTCTAGACTATTTTTAGGTAAAACTGTTTGTTGCCTTTGTTTTTTGGTATTGAATTGCTATCTTAACAATTTTTTGGGAAGGTACCAGAAGTGTTTTTGATGTTCAATAGATATGTTAGTAATTTTGATACTTCTTTACAGATGGTACTTGCAACTGCTTTATAAATTTCAATCTATTTTTTTGGAACTATGGATGTTATACTTTATATTTCTTGACGCGCCAAGATAACTGTATGAAACTTTTAAGCAATTTAATTAATAAATGATACTAGAACCAGTCAACAAATTTACAACTACTGATACTTGACTTACACAAGATACCCGTCCTTTTAATCTATTTATTGTTCTTTTACTTGATACTTGAATAAATATCAAGTATCAAGTAATACAACATAATTTGATTTACAATTTAGTTAGTTGATATCTTTAGTTAAAACTTAAAATTACTTAGGTTTTTTTCAAAAATAAGTTTCACTTTATGTATTTATGGCATTTAAATGAACAAAACAGATGATACGTAATTAAGTATCAACAATTATATATCCAAATGTATTGCCACAACTCAAAATTCAGGCGTGATGGCACTCACCTGACCCACCAAGGCGAGTCAGCCTAACACTTACTAATCCAAACATAATAATAATTACGGAAGATGAATAGACTAACACAACAGCTAATCATATGAATACCAAAACTACAACTATCCCAAGGACTGATGTCACATGTACAAGCCTCTAAATAAAGAATTCTCGAATAAAATACATGTCTCAGATGTCTAGTTCTCAAATAGAACATAACATAATAATGGATTCCTTGAAGGTCTGCTGAAGACATAAGCAACTACCTTAAGAATAATCCAGAAGCTCGATCCTGTAATAAGAAAAGTCTGACTAGAGGGATCGGGCTCGCATCCTACAAAATGTAACAAGGAGTGAGTACCAAACATACGGTACTCAGCAGGTAAACTACTAAACAAAAAATTAAGTAATATAGAATACAGGTACCCCCAACACTCCAACCAAACCCCCCACAACTACAACCTGCATAAAATCAGCCTAGCCTAACAGCTCACAATGTACATAACATATAGATCAATAACCACACCAACTATTATATATCAACAATACCAGGGATCAAGTGCATCTATCACAAGTTTCACAAAAAGCACTCACATGTTTATAAATGATAATGAGGTGTAATGCAATGCAATGTAATGTCAAATAAAATGATGCATGTATGTCTTAGTGATACACACCTGCTGTCTCACAGTCCTGGACCCATGGGGGACTTCTAGTCCATGCATCTGTCGCAGCGTGCGACACGCCCCTCGAATCATAGTATCCGTCACAGCGTGCGACACGCCCCTCGAATCATAGTAACCGTCGCAGCGTGCGACATGACACTCGAATCATAGTATCCATCACAGCGTGCGACACGACCCTCGAATCATAGTATCCGTCACGGCGTGCGATACGTCCCTCGAATATGGTACATCCTCTTTAATTCTCATTCTTTTTCAGTCCATAAAATACTTGTCACAAAAGTCAATGCAAATAGGCATGTTTACACAATAATGAGAAAATGCCTTATTTTAATACAATGCACAGTTCACAACATCATAGTTCGGTACAACATCAACACTAACTCAATACCTCAAAATCATTATCAACACCTCACACAAGAAGCACAAGATTCTATATGCTTAACAAAGGTTAAGAAATTCACTTGCCTTACATAAAGTCTCGAATCACGTCAATTTCGAAGCTTTTCCCTTTCTATGCACTCCAATTCATCAAGATCTATACAAATATAGCAACATATTTATATAATGAATCTAACGACACTAAAATCAATTAATTCGGGTGAAAAGGGTAAAACGATTCAAAAATTTTGTTGCCAAAAAAATACCGTCAGAATCAAGAAATTTTTACATGAAAATGTTCCCCAAATGATAAGGAATTCAACGGCGAAAACCAATTAAAAGACGGAGCTAATATGAGGAAGAAATCGCATGTTAAAGTTTTCGAAATATATTAAAAACGCAGCAGCAAGATCAAAAATTTTACCTCAAACGACGCACCAAAATCAATTTCTGAAGCTCCCACGGTGTTTTCCTCGGAAAAATATACAATTTAGTCTTTTGAATCGCACAAATCCTATCAAAATTGAGAGAGAAACGTTGGTTGAAGTTTGAGGAAAATTTGCAAACGTTTTGCATAAATCTGCAGCTTTAAGGGTTAGAACCGGGCCTACCACGTGGCAGGACCTTATTGGGCAACGTCACCCGCCCATTTCAGCAGTTTCAGCATTTTGTGAAACTTAAATTCAATGCTCCGGCTTCATTTGAAGTCGGAAAAATACACTTCATATATGAAATCTGATTGGAAAGGACATTCCGGACTCATTAGTGTGGTCAAAATTCTCATGGGAGATCGTTTTATTCTAATGTAGGTCCCATTTCTCAATATCGAAAACTACCGACGAGACCAAAACACCCCTAGAAAGCCTCGGGAACTGAGAGAAACGCCCTTCTCTACCAAACTCGGCGTTCCGGATCCAATTGAAATATCAGTAGGCCTCCTTGACCCAAAACCTGAGAAAGCTCATTTAAACTAGTTTCGGACTCAAAAACTCAAAATATTCTTAGAAACTCTAAAAATTGCAGCAGAACCCATTTCTAGGTTAGTTTGACCATCTGGAACTATTGAAATTTTCAGAATCCAACTCGAGCTTCCGAACCCCGACTGTTGACCGAAGTCAAACTTTTGTTCCGGTAACAACTAAAAATGCAACTATGACCTAAAATCTTCATTTTAACTCCAAATTAAGTTCTGCAAGTTCCCCTAGACCATATTCAGCATTTTGGAGCTGATGGAATTGACCAAATCACGATCCGACAATTGAAACTTAAAATGGCCAGAAAACTCAAATTTTCCAACTTAAGTCTTTAAAACTCTTTCATTTGCAAAACTCAAGTTTATCACCATATTTTCGAAATATGACTTTTAGCATTAGCCAATAATGACTCAAGACAATTTTTAAGAAGGGCAAAAATAGTAATTTGGCTGAAAATACCAAAAATTGACCTTCAGGGTCATTACATGTATGCATCAAGGTTGACATTCAAACTTTCACCACATAGCTAAATTTTTCTAATCTAGGTTTCATTTTGTTAATCTTCATGGTATTTATATTGTTTCCGTTAATTAATATATACAAAATTATCATTTTCTCATGACATATTACGAATCATAAAACAAGATACATATACGAACTAATTTACATAGACAACATTGCAAATTTATTTTTCAAGATGAAATATTTTTCCACAATTGTATTTCATGTTACCAACAAATAAGTTTGTAACCAACCATCAACTTATCACTTTTCCTTCGGATAAAAAGTGCATGCCCTTCTATTGTGGCCTTCATGACCACAACGCCCACAACAATTTGTGCTTGTGCTCTTCTCATAAGTGGCATCAACGCGATGAAAAGATACATGAACTTGTTATCCTTTGAATTGTGCATCCTTATATACGAATTTAGATACACCGTATTTAGCATATATATATACATTGACAGTTGTCTATAAACATCTGCAGGCTTGCCCCTCAACATCTCCAATGCCCGCTCTTTTGTACGCTATGCTTTTTGATATGTAATATCAATCCCAAAAGCAACCTTGAAATCATTGACTATATTATTTGGTGTGTGAGTTCTTTTATGATTAATCAACTTTAGTGTTGTCACACCGGTCACAAATGACAACATCGCTTCTACCTTGTTAAGCATTTGTTCGCCCATAGGACATGTATGAACATCGTTGAAGTATCTAATCTTAAATACTTTAGTGTTTTTCCTGCACGATATCTTCATTCTTCAGCCACAGTCATCTGAAAAACATACTAACACATAGCTACAAAATTAATGAAATTAAGTAATTCAAACTGAAAAAAATACTCAGGTATATAATGTCATTTTTTGGTGAGGTAGAATGCTCAGTATAACTAATTTTTTGATTATTTACCAAAAAAAATATCATCATACCTTTTAATATGTTTTGGTACCTGAATAAATAAGTCTTCCACCAAGTATCAATTTATGATAAAATAAATTTAGACAAGTATCTAATTTTTTCACCTTTCCAAGGTGAACACAACCAAGTATCAAATTACATCTTAAATTACTTCAATCTTAAGTATCTTGCAAATGTACAATCCACACATACAACATACGAAATTCAGGTATCATTTCACCTACATAATCCAAAATGCCTTCAAGTATCAATTATAACAAAACTTCAAATCACTTGAATTCATATCTTTTGTTGCCCGGTCTTTTTACTTTGAAATTGCACCCTTTTTCGACCTTATACTTTGCAATTATTATTGTTGCCAGAGTCGCTTTATCCTTATACAATTGTTTCTCTCTTAAATCAAGACTTGGTGTCATAGTAAGCACGTTTGATACCTCTATTCCATTTTCAAAATAATACTCACTATTCTCAATCTCCACTGACCTAATCACATTTATGTTACGTTACGTTACTTCAACACAAACAATTGACCCATTAACACCATCAAACATCGCAGTATCAGCCACATCCAAATCAGTAGTATCCACGCATAATAGATACTTAAAGTCAGGTTCACTTTTTTTTTATCTCAAGGTACAGCTTCACCCTCATATCGTTTTTAATAGTTATAGAAGAAGCATTACCCTCGACAACGTATCTAACAATAATTATTTTTCTTGTTCTGTCGATGCCCAATTCAGCCACAATTGTGTCAACCAAGTTTATAAACGAAATATTTTTCCCAATGACTTTACCATCGCTTTTGTACCCATGATAATAAACATCTTATTTCCACTTTCCAAAATGGCGAAGTAAAATAGACACGTTTATCATTTCTCCACCTCGATCTGCTTTAGCAATTGAAACTAATCTCTGCTAATTTGATTCGTTGCAACTCAATTTTCACGTTTTTGAAAACGAAATCTGTTATGGATACTCGATCTGCTTTAGCAATTGCAACTAATCTCTGCTACTTTGATTCGTTGCAAGTCAATTTTGCAAAAAAAAATTCAAATTATTGAAAACAAAATCTGTTATGGATACATATCCACTAAATGTTATGTCAACAACGGCTTATCGTAATTAATGGTGGACTTAATTTGATTCTCCGTTTACTTCCTTTTTTTATGTAACTGACTGGATGTTTCTTTTTATTTCGCTAAGTATCAATGCTGCACTAAAGTATCACATGTCGCTTCAATTTAGGGAATTTTAGATAATTTTATAAAAAAGTTCGTAGAGAAGGAAAATATGTGCTTATAGTATAAGATTTGTATAATTTTTACATTTTAATATACTATTTTCTTATCTAAGCCCATGATTAATGATATATATCCAATACTAGATCTGTTTGCATTATCAAGTGAATTGAATGCTATCCCTGATACCCACGAAGTTGATATTATTTGACATTTGTGATACCCACGAATTGAATCATAAATATTGAATATTAGATATTTCCTCCATTCATTTTTACTTGGCCTCTTCAGTTTATGAAAATTTAATTCCTAATTCATCTTTATCATTAATTATAGTCATTTTTTTAAGGTATTATATTTATTATATTCAAAAAGTGATTTGGTAAAATTACTCCTATCATTTATTACTTCTTAATTTATGTGTCAAGTCAATAAAGGACAAATAAAAATAGACGAAGAGAGTATATTTCATTATCAAGTGAATAGTCACAATGATAAGTAAAGATGGACGGAGGGAGTATATTTCATTATCAAGTGAATAGTCATAATGATATATTATTTGACATTTGTGATAACCACGAATTGAATATATTAGATGGTAGGTGGATGGTGGGGCTTAAATTTTCATCCAAGGAACTCAACCCCATGACCCATCCATATGATTGAATAATCCATACTCCCTCTGTCCCATATTATAAGGGCATCTTTCTATAAATATTTGTCATATATTATAAGAATACTTACTAAATTAGGATAACATTAATTATTTTTTTTCCATTTTGCCCCAGCATTAGTTAGTGTATTAATAATTTTTTCTAACTTAA
>JAPFFP010043125.1:0-13492 GCA_026153255.1 Solanum medicagineum | reverse complement strand
CATTACCATGCAATTGTGGAGAAAATTGATCATCCTTCATTCCTTGATCTCTATTCTCTGAATTAATGCCCTTCGAATTGGTTCCAATAGGACCCCTTACCTCCCATTGATTCCCAATTAGATTGTGGGCTTGGAAACCCTAATTTCCAAATTCAAAGGGATTTGTACACCAACTTTTGGGGATTTTGGATCTGAGAGAACTGCTTTGTCCCCAAGAGTCGAGTGGTATGTCTCTTGACCCACGAACTTGCCAGAGCTCTGTGGCCGTCACCAGAAACCTCCTCTCCATTAATTCCACCAGTGGAAATGGCTACAAAAGCTCCTGAAGATGCAACAAGACCTAGAGAGTCCCTTGAAGAGGGTCGAATTTTAAGGCGTACATTAGGCGATTCTCCCAAAATTTGCTTGATCATATCTCTGAATTGGCACGATGGAATGTTCTGATTCTTTGACCATAGGTAGATCCTAATATGTAGATTCATCTCCAGTACTTGGAATAATAAGAACTTCCCCAAATTTTCTAGGGAAATAATTTCGCGAGCCCTAGACAGCTCCTCCTCCAAAACCACTACAGCGATCGCCAGACTGATCTATGATTTTCCATAATTGTGGGATTTTTGTATGCGTGGGATCATTGGGATGATGTGTCATGGAAGGGAGACCCTACTAAGCTTGGTCCAACAGCCTGTCGCACTCCTCTGGCGGCTCACGTGCCATTCTGGTGGAGCAGGTAGTGCGCACTTTTTTGGAGAGCAAAAACTTAGAGAGAGAGCCTACAAAGAGAAAATAATTGGAAAAATGAGAAAGCGATAGGGGTTTAGATTGAAGATTAATTGGGGATTTAGATTCGCTTGTGGATTAATTTCATCATTCAAGCTTGTGATTCTAATTGCAAAAAGGTTTCATTATTCTTCAATTTTCTTGGGTAAAAAATCTTCCATGTCTTCTTATTTCATCATTGATTTGTGTGCCCAAGCCATGATTGGCTAAACCCATAACTTGGGATTGTGGAAATTATGAGTAGCAAACTTAGGAAAATCCAGATTATTTGCACTTCTTGAGTTGGGTAGTTGTATGTATTATCCATTTTCCTTCATTTTGCTTGTTTAATGGTGGCCAACATTAAACCCCACCTATTGTCATGATCCTGATCAAGGTAGCGATGAATAGAAAAATGAAATGGGTAACAAAAATCAATTAATATGGTCTCGTCTAATCAATCAAACCCAGCCAAGGAGATTTTAACTGGGACAATGGGTAGTGGTTAGTTTGGCACACTATGGTAGCTGACCAAGCTCCATAGTGAAAGTCGACCTTTGTCTTTTCCTGATGGTTGGAAGAACTTAAGTTATCATCTTGCATGCAATGTCCCAATTTAGGTTGTGTTATCCGGGGTGTTTAAGTTAGTGAATCATGGGAAACACAACTCCGAAGTTGCTCTCCGATTGTCTCTTTATCTTAGTAGTTTAGTTTAATTTTCCATCTATTATTGCAAACCCCCCCCCCCTTCCTTGAGAGTTGAGTTAATTGATACTTGAATTGGTTGTTTGCTAATCAAAGTGGCAAAATTTCATATTCCCTTGGGATTCGACCCTAACCTATGGTTAGGTTTTATATTTGACAACTAGTGCTTTATCCTCAAATTGAGAGGTACGATTTGAGCGTAATCAATGACAAAGGAGCAGAAGTTAGAGCTTGCCAAGATATGATCAATGTGGGATGAGGAATTGAGGCTAGCTCATGAGCTTGAGAAAGTAAGGGGTGCTGGCCCCTCCGAACATACTTCTACTATTGAGGAGGCCACCAAGCAGGTTGAGGGTGGCCAGACTCAGCCAGAGACTGGGGCTTAGGCGCCTAGGTATTTTTTTGACCCCTGTGCTTTAATATGTTATTTTGTGCATTGAGGACCATGCAAGACTTTTTCGATTGGGTATGGTAGTTACAAGCCTTAGTGAATTCTGAGTAACCTTGGCCTACAACTATCCAAAATTTTGAGTCCTAGGAGTTTTCAAGCCTTTGTTCTTTTTCCTCAAGAATATTTACTTTCTGTTAAACCGACATGTTTAGGATATGTAGGTAGTATTATCAGCATGTAGCATTGAGATCCATGGATATGTTTGTTTTGTGAAAAATGACATCCACCAAAGTTTTTATTAGTCAGTCTTGATAGCAACAATGCATGTTTGATTTTTGATAGTCCTTGTTTTGATAAGTGAAGATAATTTGTGATGAAAAGCATTATCGGAGAGTCTTTGCTAATAGTGAAATTGGTGTGATGTGTGTGTGAGCTTTTATTTTCTAAATTCAAATGTTGTATTTTGATATGTTGCCAAAATACAATACTTTTGATGCTTAAAACTTGAAATTTTGTGTGTTCTTAATGCGATGTTAGTGGGTTTTATATGTTTTTGTGTTTATATTTGCAGGATTATGGATTGGCCATGATTTTGGAAAAAATTGCAGAAGCTGCTGGTTTTTGTTGTTATACGAGACCCTCTATGGGTCGTAGATCATACTATGAGCCGTAGGGAGGTTTCATGAAGATTTCTAGTGAGGGACTACTTTTTGAGGTTTATTTTACGAATATGCAAACAAGTCGTAGTGGAGTTTACAAGTCATACAAGAGGATTCGTGCCCTGAAGATCAGAGGATTGGACTTGGAGGAATGTCATCAGACAAAACCCCTTTTACGGGTCGTAAATCACTTTATGAGTCATAGAGAGGTGTCGTAGAGTTGAAGTTCGAAATTCCAGTAGCTGAATACGAGACCCCGATTACAGGCCGTAGAAGTCAATACGGGTTGTAAAGTACCTTTCATATGGTGTACTAACTAGTTCTCCTATTTTGTTTAGGACTTGAATTTTAATTATTATAAATAGCTTTTTTCGGTTATTTTTTAGAAATTTTTGTCTAGTACTCAGAGAGCTCAATATTTTGAAAGAGAAAATTGTATGATCATATTGGAGAGTCTTTGAGAAAACTTGTGGTTTAATTCAACCTTTAAGCTTGTGATTTTCATTGAAGTTGGATTTCTTGTTCTTAACTCTATGGTGTAAGTATTCAATTATATCTTCTCAATTCATAATTCCTGCATCTACACATAGCATGAGTAGTTAAATCCACAACCCTGAAGAACTAACAAAGTAAAATCGGATAATTCATATTTCTTGGAAGGTGTATATGCATGTATTAATTATTTTTCAGAAATTTTTATCTAGTACTCAGAGAGCTCAATATTTTGAAAGAGAAAATTGTATGATCATATTGGAGAGTCTTTGAGAAAACTTGTGGTTTAATTCAATCTTTAAGCTTGTGATTTTCATTGAAGTTGGATTGCTTGTTCTTAACTCTATGATGTAAGTATTCAATTATATCTGCTCAATTCATAATTGCTGCATCTACACATAGCATGAGTAGTTAAATCCACAACCCTGAAGAACTAACAAAGTAAAACCGGATAATTCATATTTCTTGGAAGATGTATATGCATGTATTAATTAATTCTCTTTGTTTTGAATATTTTCTAGTGGTGGTCAACATTAGAACTCGTCTAGTGTTACTGATTGGACAAGGTAGTAATGAATAGGAAAAGAGATTAATTAATAGCATTCAATTAATGTGTTCTCGTCTAATCAACCAAACTGGGCCAACGGGAGGTTGTACTGGGACTAATAGGTAATGGTTATAATGCACACTATCAAGATGGGCCAAGTCGTATAGTGAATTTCACCTCTCACCTTTGACCAAGGGACTTGGTAAACATAAATTACCGTCCTGCATGCTATACAATAGAAAAGAATTAGTATATCCAATGATACTGAGTTAGAGAATCATGGGAAACATAATACCCTAGTTTCTCTCCATCATTGACTTCTCTCGTCTGATAGTTAGTTTTATTTTCTCATTGATTATTCCAAACCTCCCCCCCCCCCTTGTTGCATTAAGTTTGTTAATTATTCGAATTGCATGTTGGTGAATTCTCTTGAGTCTAAATATTCCCTATGGGTTCGACCCTAACCTTGGTTACGTTATATATCTTGACAATGATCGCTTTATCCTCTAAAAAACTTGGTGACATCAAGATTTTGGCGTTTTTTGCTAGGGAATACGGCCAGACATAGTGAATTCATTAGTAATTTGAGTGTTAATCCTTAGTTCCTTTATTTTACTTTTGTTTGTTGTTTTTGTTCTTTTTCAGGATGTAGGTGTAGTGTATGCCCAACACTCGGAGTCAAGCAATCCCTTAACTCCATTTGATCAAGAGATCCACAGAACATACAAAGACTTGCCAGGGTAAGGAAAAAGGGGGGAACAAGCACACTTGGAGACCGCAGTACAACAGAGAGTCGTATGTTGCATTCGGGAAGGATGAATCTCTTAAGAAGAATGACCCAAGAAAATGCCAATAATGTAGCTGATGTAACTTTGAACAGGAATAATAATGAGGATGCTGAGAATGAGAACCCACCTCCTTTGGAAGATATTGCTCCACTGCCTAAGGATTTCAACACCAATGCTTACTAGTGGAATCAATATAGGTTGAATCCTATGGCTATGGAGGTGACTAGGCTATTGTGTTGCCACCACTACCGGCAGACACAAAGTTCACAGTCTCTAGTGGGTTAGTGGGTTACTTCAGATGATGCAGAACTTTAGGTTGTTTGCGGGTTTATCGTCGAAGGATCCTCATAGCCACCTACATAATGTGGCATTCGTCAGTAAGAGTGTGATGGGAACATAGAATCTGTCCATGGATACTGCAGGACTTCATGTCTTCCCATTGTCTCTTACGGGCAATGCTGTACTATGGTTATCTAAGCTCCTACAGAGTTCGATCACCAGTTGGGAAAACTTGCAGAAGGCCTTTTCGAAGAGGTACTTCCCTAGATCGAAGAAACTCAATTTGAAGAACTAGATCAACAACTTTGAGTAACTTCCTAGTGATTCGATAAGCACTACTTGGGAGCGGTTCACAAAATGTCTGAGGAGCTTCCCTGACCACAAAATAGTTGATGATGCCTTCGTGGAGATCTTCTACCGTTCTCTTGATGAGAACAATCAAGCCTGTGCTGACACTATCATGGGGGGTATATTTTTGGATTAACCATTTGCAAGGATTACAGAGCGAATGGAAAGAGTAGTCAAGACAAATCATGCATGGAAGAAGTGAGATAGAACATGTCAGTATGGGTCCAGAGCAAGCCAAAACTAATGAAGAGATCATGGAGCAGCTTGCTCAGATTCACATAGGTATGGAGGTGATGACGAAGTAGAGCCAAGAGAGAGTGAATGTGGTGGTTCATCAATCTCCACGTGCACCTATGTATGAAGAGCCATATTATGATGAAGACACATGTTTTGTTGCTAATCGGATGGGGGGGGGTTCCATACCAATGCCCAACGGTCCAACCAAGACTATTGGCGCCAAGGTCAAGGAAACCAAGGTCGGAACTTTGGTAGAAATGGAGTTTACAGGGACAACCATAGAGGTTAGTATGATAGGAATAGGGCTCCAGATGTAGAATAGGATCGCAGAGAAGGCTTCAGAAATGGTCCTTATGTATCACCACACAACCGCGATGCAGGTGCAAGAAGTTCCAAAATTGAGGAGATGTTTGATCGCCTGTTGAAGAATGCTAAGACACAGGATGAGACTCTAAGGGGCATGAAATCAGATATTTTAAGTATTAGTCAGAAAATAGAGTCTCACTCTATGGCTATCAAACAAATAGAGAAATAGTTAGTTAAGTGTCGACTCGGCTTAATCATCGTTAGAGGGATGCACTACCTAGAAACACAGTACAAAATCCTAAAAATGAAGGCAGTGTATGGTGGTTACTACTCGGGGTGGCAAGAGTACCATTGATCCTTCCATGTCAGTTGATGTACAAGATGTTCGAGAGAATATGGTTGCGGTCATGGATGCAGGTGAACGAGATGACTGTAGCAAGGATGGGGTGAGTGAAACTATTGATGCACCACAGAGGTTGAAGCCCATTCCTAGGCCTATTTCTCCCTTCCTCAAAGAATCAAAAAGAGGCAGGAGGAAGGAAAATTCAAACACTTTATTTCCATGTTGAAGCAACTCTCCAACAACATCCTTCTCGTTGAGGCATTGGATAACATGCCAGGGTATGCTAAGTACATAAAAGACTTGGTCATTAAAAATGCACTGTGAGTTAGGAGCTCTCCCAAGAGCTTCAACATTGTAGTGCTATTGCTACGAGGGCCTTGGTTCAGATGAAAAAAGATTCAAGTGCTTTCACCATACCCTGCACCATTGGAGATTTTAAGGTCCCAAGGGCTCCGTGCGATCTATGTACTAGCATTAATCTGATTCCCCTTGTAGTCTACAAGAAGCTTGGATTGGGAGCCCTACTCCAACTAGCATGCGGTTATTGATGGCGGGTCACACAGTGAAGAAGCTTGTAGGGATACTATATGCGTGTTGGTAAAAGTGGAAAAGTTCATATTCCATGCAGACTTTGTGATACTGGCTTGCAAGGTTGACTTCAACATCCCAATAACTTGGGAAGACTGTTCCTAGCTACTAGTCAAGCACTAATGAATATGGAAGTTAGTTAACTCAGGTTTAGATTAAATGACGAAGAAGTGGTCTTCAATATTTGTCAGCCCATGTAGCTTGCAGGTGATTTGAAGAGTGAAGTCTAGGAATTGGTGAAGTCTAAGTAACCAATTTTTCCAAGTCGTGCATAGATAATAGATCACGTGCTACTTGGGAGGCAACACAAGGTTTTTGATGTAATAATGTAATTATAGGTTTGTTTTTAGTTTTTGCATTCATAGGTAGTTTATTTTCTTGTGTTTTGATTGTAATATTGGATATTGGGTTGGTTGCATATAGGGTAATAGTGTATTTTCTGAAGTGTATGCAGTAACTAGACTAAATCAGCCATTATGGCTGAGCAGAGCATCAAAGTGAGTCTCTACGATAAGGTTTATGGGCCGTAAAGTCACTTTACGACTCGTACACCCATCTCGTAGAGATTTCTAGTGAGCAAAAAAATTATGCACCCCAGTCCACGAGCCAACGTTATAATCCATAGCTCAACTACGGGTCAAGAATGGGGCTCATGAACCCCAAGTAAGTTTTCTAAAAATTTTGCTAAGTGTTGTGGTCTCTACAACCAACTCTACGAGCCAAAATATACTTTAGGACTTGTAGACCAGTCCATGAAATCTAGTCCTGAAAACTAGGATTTGGATGTTCTACGAAACCATAATTTATGAGTCATAAAACACTCTATGGCTTGTAATCGGGGTTTCGTAGAGTCTAGGCCCAGTAACTTTCAGTTGACCTGGTCAATATATAAATAGAGGGGTCAAATTATTTGACCCTATTTTTGACATAAAATTACCGAACTAGCCAATCTAACCACCTCTCATGTTTTCAATCACCACCGACCGTCGTACAACTATTTTTTGGTAAGATTCTGGTGACATAGGGTTTTGAGCCTAACTACCTCCTTCTTCTTCTTCACTTGAATCTCACATCTTGGTAAGTTCTTGAATTAATTAAGACCTATAATTTGCCTTGTTTGAATGATATGTTTGAAAATTGTGTGGGATATGGTGTTTAGAAAAAAATGCATGTTTGAATTTAATTTGTGATAGTTGAAATTAGGTTGTCCATGTTTGAATTATTGATTAAGTCCGGAATTGGGCACTTTGGCCTCGTGGAAATGTTTTGGATAGTTGGTGTGCCTATTGAGTCACTCACCATAGATAATTGAATGATTTTGTTGGTGAATTGGTACGTGATGACATTGGTACATGATCTTGATTGAAATTAATTAGAAGTGGTTGGAATCGTAGGATAATTCATGCTTGATCACTTTCAATGGGGTGTATACGTGTTGAACATGTTGGGGGTGATGGTTGTGGCATAAAAATCATGTAGGTGCGTGAGTTTTTGCTTCGATGCTGGTAGTTTCTTTGTTGAAAAAGTCATTTGGAGTCTGTGTGATGGGCTTAGCAACTCAAGTGACTGAGTTTTCTGGTTCACCAGTGGCTTTTATGACTCGTGGATCATTCTATGAGTCATAATTGCCCCTCTTGCAAGATTCCAGAAACTTGATGTTTCTGAATATCCATCAGACGAGACCTCTACGAGTCATAGATCACTTTATAGCTCTTAGATAGGTCTCGTAGATCCCTACCTAGAAATAATTACTCACTAGA
Source organism: Solanum medicagineum (assembly GCA_026153255.1). Classification (NCBI taxonomy): domain Eukaryota; kingdom Viridiplantae; phylum Streptophyta; class Magnoliopsida; order Solanales; family Solanaceae; genus Solanum; species Solanum medicagineum. The sequence goes on along the minus strand of JAPFFP010043125.1, from coordinate 5,290 downwards.
AATATCTATGACCCAGCCTACGATTGTAAACTATTTTAGGAGTCGTACCTGGTCTCGTCAACTTTTCCAGTAACAAAAATTGTTTGAACCACTGGTTTATGAAGTCTCTTTACGGCTCGTAGTATCCACTGCAGCCCATAAATTTGCTTCCATAAAACCCTTCTGCAACTCAACTAAGATAATTTTTTGCGTTCCAATTTGGATTTGTTGGGCCTAACCATATGTTTATGTTGTAGGTACTGTGACCCCAAAAGCCAGACATATCCAAACCCTAAAAAAGAGGCTTAGAGATGAGCGTTCCGATGATTAGCACGCCACTCAGCTGAGTGGCTCACTAGAGGTGTTGAATGTCAGCCTAGACCTTGAGGTGGCCAAACCATAGACCAGAGTTACTGCCAAAGTTGGGCATACTTAGGCTCTTGTTGCTCGTACTCCCAAATCTGAAGAGGGAGACTGCGATGAGAGTGATTTACCACAGATGACTTCATGCAGAGAGGAGTCCAGCTCTGAGTGAGGCTTTGAGGATAGATCAGAGCTAGAGTCTTCCATTGCCCCGTGATCATCATCATCTCCACTGGATATCCTCACTAGTCGGTAGTGCATCGAGGGCATGTAGGAGATATATAGAGAGGGCGTACAGCTAAGTAAGTGGGGTAAGCCAGCCCGCTCCATCTATGAGGAGCCCCGAGTCATATCTGACAGACTTGACAGTATCCCAGGTCTCTAGGACAGATGACTCGGTATGGGCTTCAGTGGCTCACACATGCACTTGGACGATACTCTTCGACCATTGTGAGGGGGTTTTATGCCTCTTATGCAGCCACCATCTAGATTTTTCTTCCCAAGGGGAAGAAGTAACTCACCTATTCTAGACTGACTGAGAAGGGAATGAGGAGCCGGCGGTTGACATATTGGAGACCACCATCCGTCGGATATTATTTGGTCCAGAGTTCCTTGCACCCAGATCCACTACAGAGTTTGACTACAGGGTGGAGCAGACGAGGAACTTACTCGTGATTAAAGATCATGAGCGACGAGCCACTTTGATGAGAAAGGTGGCTGGGTACATTGCTGAGCAAGGTTTGGAACCTACATGGGTCGCCACTCACTCGAAGCCTATCATCAAGGCTTCGCTCAGTTTCACCGCCAAGTTCTGGTGGGTGGTTGTTCGTTCATGCATTCGACCGACACTTGCTGATATTACTCTAATGTCGGAGCGTGTGATTTTGGTTGCCAGTATCTTAGCTGGCTATGAGACTAATTGGGACCCTCTCAATGTTGAGCAGAGTCATGAGGTCATACTGAAGAACTCCACCTCAATCCCATTCCCTCACTGATATACAAGCTCTGTCTAGTGTCGAGAGTGGAGATACTACATTAGCTGGACCAGATAATTGAGAGCCAGCGTACATTGGATCCCAGCTTGGTCAAGGCTGAAAAGAACTCCGTGGCACTCCAGCAAGTACAGCCTCCACCTATGCCTAAGATGTTAACCCAAGCACTACCACCTAAGGGTTCTGAGACTGCGACCACTACTGTTGTTGCTACTGAGGAGAGGCCCTCGCAGCCCGAGGCAGTCGAGGAGAGGGGGCCTACTATTGTTGTTCCTACACCACAAGCCATGACTTCACAAGCTACTACTATGGGCATGATCTACATATCTGCTGCATTTATACATGCCTTGGCATAGAGGTTATCACATGCTAAGTCACAGTTGACTTAGTTTGTTCACCAGATTAGGCCATTGGTCTGGCAGGCTATTGCAGACTCGGAGGGTCAAAGTCAAGCATTTGCGGCCTCCACTATTTAGTATTTTATCACTATCATGGATGCCTGCATTGATGCCTTCGAAGAGAGGGTACAGTGAAGATTGAGCGAGGCCCGACCTTTAGATTTGTCAACTCTATAGACAGACATCCAGCAGCTCCGAACTGACATAATAGTAGCACTTGTGGCACTAGTTGCAATACTAGAGACTATACATCCGGTGCCGATGGTTGACTTATTTTCTCCTGAGGAGCCCATCCAGCCTTCCCATGGTAAGAGACCCCTCACAGAGGATGATGAGCCAAATGAGAGACGTGTATATGCGAGGCTCACAGAGCAAGAGGAGCTGGAGCTTGTCTTGAGGAGATCGAGACATGATGAGCAGATGAGATGAGATCGAGAGGGGTGCTGGCCCTTCTAGGCAGAGCACCACTGCTGAGCAGACCAACCCATAGTAGGAGGGTGGCCAAACTCAACTACACACTGGCGCTTAGGCACCCAAGCATGCTTTTTGACCCGTTATGTGTTATTTTGTTTTCATCTTGAGCATTGAGGACAATGCACCTCTTTTTAGATGGGGCATGGGTAGTTATGGCCCTCGATGAAGTCTGAGTAGCTTGTGTCCATAACTACCTCAATTTTTTATCCCGGAGTTTTCCTACCTATGTTCTTTTTCCCTGTGGATATTTACTTTCTATTGAACCGGCATGTTTAGGATGTTTAGATAATATTTGTAGCATATAGTACCAATACTTATGGCATATGGCATATTTTTGTGTTTTGTTTGAAAAATGATACCCACCAAAAATTAGCAACCATGCATGTTTAGGTGTGTGACAATGTCTGTTCTGATAAGTAAGGGTATATTGACATAAAAAGCATGATCTGAGAGTTTTTTGTTAATGTTGTATGTAATGCCAGTGAGTGTGAGCTTAATTTGCTAAATTCATGTGTTTTGCTCTAATTCAGAACTTGCCCTGTTATTATAAGTTATATTGTAGATTAATCGAATTAGGAAAGGATCTTAGGCCATTGTTCATAAATAGTCCACTTATCCTAAAATGACCAACCAAAGTGATGATATAATCCCTTGTTTCTAATGTTTGAGCCTAACATGTACCTATTCTTTGAAAACGCATGATTAACCTAGCCTTGTTAGTTGTAAAATCCTAAAATTGGCCTTTCTCCTTCCTTGAACATTGTGGACCTTGATTGAGGCAAAAAGCCGAAGTTGAGGATGGCTACCAAAAGTGGCCTTGGTTCTGAGGACAGATATTGTGCACCTCAACATAGGCTAAAAGCCTAAGTTGAAGGTGGTTGGTGTAAGGGGAAAACAAAATAAGGGGGTGATTTAGTGATACAGAGAAAAAGGGAAAATCGTGTAGGCAAGAAAAATAAGTGATGCCTTAGTTGTAAGCTAAAACGCAAAATGAAGTGTAGAAACAAGGCAAAAAGCTGAAAAATGAAAAGAAAGCACCAAGAAAAGCTTAAAATAGGAAAAAACGAAGAATAAGGAGAAAATAACATAGTTGGTAGTGCGAAAGTGTAGGAAAACGCAGTGTCAAGGAGTGTCTTTAGTCACTATTTTCCCATAATCTCATACCAAAGCCCCCTGAGCCTATGTTACAAGCCTAAAAATCCTAAAGTAATCCTACTCCAGTTCGTTGAAGGTCTGACTCAGGAGTATTGGGGCAAGCCTATGGTATTAGATATTATGCATGAATATATGTTGTGAGAGTGAGTGATTTTACAGCGTCGAAAGGTTAAATATGAAAACATCATTGAGGGTCAAATATGGAACTTCTTTTTGTGAGGGCACTTGCATCGCATTGTTAGCACTATACATGTTCAGTGAGTATGGACTATTGATAATCCCTTGCTTGTCATAGTTGTGTTGTCACATGCACCAGTTTGCATTCGTTTGCTAAATAACTAATTTGATCCTTTTTGGAAAAGTTGGTGTGGGTATCTAATTTTGAGATGTAGGTGATATATGCCATTGAGTTAAGATCTATGCGTTACCGCATTGTCTATGTATATTGAGTCCGTCGCGTGAGGGCAAGCAACAATTTTAAGGTGAGAGTGTTGATGTGCTGCCAAAATACAACACTTTTGATGCTTAAAAGTTGGAATTTTGTGTGTTCTCAATGCGATGTTAGTGGTTTTTATATGTTTTAGTGTTTATATTTGCGGGATTATAGATTGGCCATGATTTTAGAAAAAATTGCAAAAGTTACTGGCTTTTGCTGATATACGAGACCCTCTACGGGTCCTAGATCATTCTACGGGCCGTAGGAGGTTTCATGAAGATTTTTAGTAAGGGGCTACTTTCTGAAGTTTATTTTACGAACATACAAACGAGTCGTAGAGGAGTTTACGAGTCGTAGAAGAGAATTCATGCCTAAAGGATTAGAGAAGTAGACTTGCAAGAATGTCATCAGACGAAACCCCCTTTATGAGTCGTAAATCACTTTACGAGTCATAGAGGAATGTTGTAGAGTTGAAGTCCAAATTTTCAGTAGCTGAGTACGAGACCCAGATTACGGGCTGCAGAAGTCAATATGGGTCGTAAAGTACCATTCATATGGCGTGCTGACCAGTTCTCCTAATTTTTTTAGGACTTGAATTTTAATCATTATAAATAGGTTTTTTAGGTTATTTTTCAGATGTTTTCACCTAGTACTTAGAGAATTCAATATTTTGAAAGAGAAAATTATAAGATTGTATTGGAGAGTCTTTGAGAATACTTGTGGTTTAATTCAATTTTTAAGCTTGTGATTTTCATTGAAGTTGATGCTTGTTCTTGACTCTATTGTGTAAGTGTTCAATTATGTCTTCTCAATTTATAATTCCTACATCTACGTATAGCATGAGTAGTTAAATTCATAGCTAGGGTTGTGGGAACCATGAAGAACTAATATGGTAAAATCGGATAAGTCATAATTCTTGAAAGGTGTATATGCCTGTACTAATTAATTTTCTTCGTTTTGAATGTTTTCCATTGGTGGCCAACATTAGAACTCTCCTAGTGCTAGTGACTGGACCAAGGTAGTAATAAATAGAAAAAAAGATTAATCAACAGGATTCGATTGATATGCTCTCGTCTAATCAACCAATCTGGGCCAAGGGGAGGTTGTACTAGGAGTAATAGGTAATGATTAGTAATGCATACTATGATGATGGGCCAAGTATCATAGTGAAATTCACCTCTTACCTTTGACCAAAGCGCTTGGTGAACATAAATTACCATCCTGCATGCTATACGTAAGAAAAGAATTAGGTTATCCGGTAATACTAAGTTAGGAAATCATGGGAAATACAATATCGTAGTTTCTCTCCATCATTGACTTATCTCTTGTGATAATTAGTTTTATTTTATCATTATTATTGCAAATCTCACCCCCCCCCCTTTTGGGGAATTAAGTTGGTTAATTATTCAGATTGCATATTAATGAATTCTCTTGACTCTACGTATTCCCGGTGGGTCCGACCCTAAACTAGGTTAGGTTATATATCTTGACAA